>JAOVYX010010496.1:0-33793 GCA_035668315.1 Drosera spatulata | reverse complement strand
ATGTCATCATAGTCATTCTCAAGAAGAGGATCGGTATGAGCAGTCATCGCCTGCACTACAAACTCCTTCACTAATTCGAGCACGGTATCAACATCATACATTATGTTTCCCCCTGCTGAAGCTCGGATCAATAAATCAGAAACCGAAACCTCCTCCAACTGCGATCCAATTCTTTGGATCAAATGCCGCCTCACAGCGTCTCCACATCCCAAAGATATCGCCGCCCTCAGCAGCCTGAGCAAAAAACTACAAGAAACACTGCCCTTTCCAGACGGCAGAAGCAACACCATTGTCTCCACCAGCGACAGAGCTTTCGCTGCATCAACACCTTGAAGTGTACCCTTGCTCAACTCAGGCAGCCTTCTATATGCATATGCTTTCAGGGCCTCACCTACAGTGTCACCTGACACTTTCCCCTTCGTCTTGATGGTCATTATCACACGCTTGTACAGCTCAATATCAAGCTCACACAAGTCTTCGACCCACCAGTCCTTCGGCACCGCCTGCTGCTTTTTCATACCGTTCCAAGGTGACTCCTACCCGTTCTCAGACGGAAGCTTTTTTCTATTGTAAGTGTACGACCATTCCACTTTTGAGGCTTCGGCTGAGGCCTTTGATGCTATGGCCTCGATGCAGTGGCTCACCAATTTCAGATCTTCGGCCCATGGGAGGAGGGACCTAGTGGTTTGAAGAAATATTATGGAGTCTTTCCATCCCCTGAAGATGCTAGAGGTGAGGAAGACATCCATCCTGTAAACGAGATTCCCTTTCTCCAGTCTCATACATCTCTAGAAACTCTGCCGCACAGCGCGCAGCCACCACGTTGTATGCATTCAAAGTGACGATCATACCATAGCAAAACTTGACACATATCTCAAAAGCCGCAGGTCCACCAGGAACATCCTGGATTGTTATCTCGTCCTTATTTTCCTCATTGGCAATAGCATCCAACTTCTGCATGCGACCGCTCTTAGACAGAAGAGGAAACTGCAAAAATGGATTCTGTATAAGTACAATAACAGATGAATATTGGATCTAATCGTGATACCCATAAGTTTACCTTAAATAGACAAACTTCATACAACTACAAGAAATAGCAAGGATTTCTGTTACCTTGTGCAGATAGAATTTCAGGTCGCCAACAAGTACCACTATGTCACTCGACAGCTCAGTTGCAACATACCTGTATTCATAACAATTCATACAATGTCAAGCAGCATGACATTACCACCCAGCCAGTCAAGCATATTACTAACCAAGAAAAACTGCATAAACTTGCCATTAGCCAATTAAAGATACTAACAATTGTCTTGTTAAGAGACTTATGACAGATAGGCACAGGGCAACATCGTAGAACAGAAATCATCCAACGAAAGACAACCATTTTCCTACAACATGCACTTTTTCCAGTTCTCGCTCCCGAAGCAAGAATAGCAAAGAAAACACCAACGGATTGACGAATTCAAGCAATGCTAGGCAAATTTTCCTAGCTCCTAACTGCTGAGCAGTACTGCTCATTCCACAAAGAGTACTAACGAAACCTGGAGCCCTCACGCATGTTGAGAAGGAACGCCAGAGGTTTAATAACACCCTGATTTTTCCTACCACCACAACGAGCAAAACCAGTGATCGACTAAAGCGACTAAGAAAGAAACAAGTAGCAACATATGAGCTAACCAATTAGAGAAAGCAAAAGATGAACCAAAATCAACACCAAACAACATTATACATCACAAGAAACGGCGAAGACGAATTGCGAGCTAACCTTGAGATGAAGCTGCAAGGTTGATGTTTCAGTTTCATTCAAGCAAAACCAATTTTCACTTTTCTCTCTTTGTATCACTGATAATGAAGAGAGAACCAAACGGGCACAAAATGGATCGACACAAGAAATCAAACACACAAATAACAAGAAAAAAAAAATCCCTTTTTTTCTTTGCCTTTTTTTACTGGTGCAATGGAGTATATTCCAGAAGCAATAATGCTAATTTCTGCAGTGATTTCATATCATCCTCTGCATCACTCCAGCTAATAATAATAAAAGCATGCGAACAACTAACGAACATAAATGCATTCTCTCAAAATCTCAAAAAAAGCAAAGAAAAAAGATGATTTTTTTTTTCCACCTTTGCAGAGATTGTTTAGCAGTGCTGGCTGGGCAGGCTTAGCCTGACAATGGCAACTTTGCTGCTCCCTCATTGAAGAAAAACAATTTGCTTTGCTTGCTTCTATTGTTTTTGTTTTTGGTTTGTTAGGCGAATATTCATAAAACGAGAATGGTTCAGTGCAGAAAAAGTTGATTCCGTAGGCAGAATGTTGTCAATCGTATTCGACTGTTATCTTATGATGTCCTGGATTTTATCATGGGGTGTTGATTCAGAGATTAAGGTCTGAGGTCAGCTGAACATAGGCTCTTCATATTTTAATAGAGATAAAATTAATGAAGATAAAATATATACATATTATTATATGTATTTTTTTATATTTGACAGAATGAAGAAGTTTAATTATAATTTTTTATATTTTTTTATTGATGTGTTTTGGGTTTGAACAGTCCATTTTATAGGATCAAACATTGATTACGATAAATAAATCAATAAAAAAATAAAAACAATGAATAATCGATATGTTTAACATTGCTTTTATAGGACTATGCAAATAATTTTTTTTTGTTTTCTTTCTTCTTCTTCTTCTTCTAATTTTGTGTGACGGTGGGGGAAGAGTGACGCGAAAATGGGCTGGGCGTGCGACAGCGCCCCGTCGATGGGGCGTCACATGCTGATGCTCTCACGTTACTGTTTTCGCCTCCCATTCGTCCCGTTATTGCGTGTCTTCACCTATCATTCATTTAATTTTTTCTTGTGCAAATTAATCATCATTTATATCCGATTATTTATTTGTTCTAAGAACTAAGCAAACAAAGGGCATGTACATACAATTGACCCATAACTCTTTTTACATCTCGGCTGATTATTTTGTCGCAACTAGTGTTTATTTTGACAAGCAATTTTGAATAATAATCATTTCGTAACATCATACTTTCCTTATATATTACAAGTCTTAAAGATGGTTTAAATATAATAATAAACGTTTAGTAATGTTTCAACTGTTTAAAGTAATTATTTGTAAACTTTTTTAATAAATATTTTATAAAGTTTATTGTAATGTTTATCATTTTCTCATCTTATTTTATTTTTGAATAACTGTTGTTTTAAGTTGTTAAGTCAGAGCTTTTGTAAGTTTCACATATTTGTTTGGTTATTATATAGTTTATTTTTTTATTAAAGATATATCATAAAAGGTTGATAACTTGAATTCTTTATCATGATGAGTGAATATTATTGGATTGTGAAGAGTTATAGATATTAATTAATGATTATAAATTGATTAATATTAAATATATGATCAATCAAGCTTGATAAAAAAATTCAAATGAAACATTATATATATAAATAGATTAGTCCATAAACGAAACGGACTCACACGGTGTCTCCGAGGTCATTTTCACCGCCGACGAAAGAACCGAAAGACAAGAAGTCCCCAGAATTACATGATAAAAACATTACACGATCTTGCATTGAATATTTGATTTTATAGATCCCAAAATCCAACCATGCGAATATGATATGCACCCATTTGGAATGGGACCCATCTTGGCTCACTGTTTTGGCTAATTTTTTGTGACACCAACGTTAACCCCCACACGATTGAATCTTGGCTTCGTGGCCCTGCCGGCATCATCGGCCTACCTTCTATTCTTTTGCACCTTTCAATGTAGTCTCTGTCTAATCCCCTAATCTCAACTATTTGCACCATTATCCCAGTTAATTCCATGATAAGTATTCCATCATCTTGGTTAATATCGAGGTTAGGTCGGGCCAGTCTGGGTCAGTACGATGATCAGATCTAAATACATAACATGATTGTCTGTTTTGTTCGATAAATTTTCATAATGATTTTTTGTAAAATAGATTTATAATCTGGTTTAATTCAGATTTTTGAGTCGCGACTTGAAAGATATTAGAACCATAGTTGAATTGGTTTTGTATGTGTGATGGATGAGGAGACACGATCTAAGATTCAGAGAAATAGAGATGATGACGTTCACACAAATGAATAAGGTCGAATAGTGCACATGACTAAAGAATATTTGTGTGCTCACTTTTGCCATCAAAAGCTAGTAGCCTTTATAAAGCATGTACTTGCCAAAAAAAAAATGCCATGCGAAAACATGTGCACCACAGAGCATCTAATGCCAAGACGTGTTTGTCCGTGGATGTATTTATAACATGTAACCCAATAGCCATCAATCGATTGTGGTTGATCGTCAACCGTAGGTTCATGTCTTGATCGATCATTCCTCTCTGTTACGTAAAAGTGATATGATCGATCCTTAAAATGGAAGAAAGGAATGCATCATCTGCATTCGTGTGTTCTTGAACAAATCGATCGATGTAAATTATAACAGACTATATTCAAATTGTTAAATTCATAATCTCTAATCATATTTGCAGGTATTTATACAGAATCCGGCGAGCATGTTCAGGAATTGTTTTTGGCACGCCAAGTGATTCTCCTTTCTTTTGGGGAATCATCAAAGAAGAACAGTGTAGCTACCAAAACCATCGTCATCATTATATCATCGCCGCATGAAATAATGGTGCATCTAGGGGGGATAGCCAGCTTCGAAAATCCTTTAAAGGTGGAGAAGGACTCACCTTGGCTCATCAATGTGTTGTCGTACTATATTTCGTTTTCCTTGAATTAAAAAGAGCGGAGGCACAGAAGGATCAAAAGGATCCTTCGACCTTCGATGATGTCGTATTTATCCACTTCTCATTTTTGTGGTTTACACAATTCTGAAATCATAATGCATTAAACATATGAAAGTAACCTACGAGTTATGTATTTTTGAATTAATTATAATATTTTGATCTGACATCATATTTCATATGTGTATGTTATGATTTTGACATTTGATGAAGAATTTTTTTTAAAAAATAATAATAATAAGGTTTGTTATAAGAGATAATTACATAGGCTACTTTTAACCTTATTAATTCACAATAGATCATAGTGATTTATTTTTATTATCAATCAATTAATAAATTTAAATTATGATATTATTTATCCTTATGTAGGACAAGGAAATAAATTATTACAATCCATTTCAAATTATAATCATCTCAAAACCCTAAATCTAACCATTGTTATTACTGTAATCACCGTTGTCCATCATTGTCGTCACATTCGTTCTCGAAACAAATAATGCGCATATGTGTCGCTCGTTATCGATATCTATCGTCGTTTCTGAAATAAACACTAATCATATAAGTAAAAACAAGGCGCTTAGAAAAACCACGGAAATCACACTCGGCAAAAAATAGTGCGCATATAGACATAAACAGTGGCATCATCGATCTCCCTCTCATCGGAAATCCAAAATTAGCATCCAAAAAAAAAAAGTGCCCCGTAGATCAAAAAACAGTGCACTAATTTTCCTACATCGTAGTATCCAAATTACGACTAGATCGAAGAAACGTACGAGTAGAGATTATATTCCGGGATTTCTGACGACCACCATCGGAGATCTGCCGTCTCTGTTCCACGGCGTCGGGAAGAAGACCTTGCACCGTGCCCTTGAAATGGCGTCCTCTGCTCCCAACGCCAATTACCTTCTCCTCATTGAACTCCACGTTATCCACGTCTTGAAATCCAATCTCTCCATGCCCATCTGCCCAGTCGACTCTTTGATTCCATTACACAATCTTGCCAACCCTCGCAGTACCACTGCTGCTGATGAAACGTACTTCCAATGGCTCGATTCCCAGTCCGAAGTTTCGGTTCTCCATGTCTATATGGGAAGTTTCGATGCATATGTACATGGATCAAATTTCTTGACCTTGGCGGTGGCGGAGAAGGGAGGTCATGATGGTGTGTGGGTGGTGCACAATATTCCGAGATGATTGATTGCCCTAGATAACCGAAGCAATAAAGGAAACAATAGGAAACAATAGGATTGATTGAGATGCGACAAAGGAAAGAAATTTGGGGGATAAGCGCATGTCTGACCAAGAATGTGCGTTTATTCAAAAAATAAATCGATTTGTGATATAAAAAAAATTGTGTTCTATTTATTCGTAATTTGAAAAAAAAAAAGTCAACTTCAAGATAATTTTCATTTACGGGAGAGAATAACCAATAGCTTATCTTTAACTTTCATTAGTTATCAATAGGTCATTAATAATAACAAAAAGAAGAATTAATATAATATATTATAGCGATTTGATAATATTTATTTATATTAAATTTTTTCAATAAATATTGTATATATTTTAGGACGATAAAAAAACAAGTGGTGTAAATAGTATAAGCCAAAGGGATTATATAATTGTAATATTTTTGTATTATCCTATATGAGTAAGTTAACAAAATCGAATATTTGGTATTTTTCAGATTATATCATTATGACTGGTTTTTCTGATTTGGTGGTGTTGTATGTTAAGAAATTAATTCGCGTATCTTTTTCCAAAAAAAAAAAAAAAAAAAGGAGTAATTCATCTATCTTTTTCAGGAAAATAGAAAGGATTAATTCATCTATAAATAGTTTTTTTAAAATGTAACACTTTTTATTTTCGAGAGAAGTACTCTTTTTGTATCAAATGAATTACGATGACATATATTTTGAGTTTTAATTTTGTAATCAAACGTTGTTTTCACAAAATTATTATGAGACATCAATGATATTAGATTAAGTTCTGAGCTTTGATATTGAATCAATTTAAGAACAAAACGTATCGAAACATATATAGAAAATTCTCCCATGATATAACTTTTTCAAAATATTATCCAAAGCATGCAACCCGAAGAAATAATTCTCATTTGATATAATTTTTATTTTCCCCAAAACAAACAGTCATCCACGCAATCAAATTCTTCAACTCAACAAATCTCAACCAAAACTCATCAAATTTGTTTTTACCCACTCCCATTTAATCTTACATACACAAATAAATCTATTTCCATCCATAAAAATCTCAAATCTTTTCATTTCATCTAAAATTTTGTTTGATTGTTTTGAAAATCCTAACTATAAAATCATTGTTACTTGATCGTTTTCAATGATTGAAGACTCTAATCTAGTTATTTGGGTTAGAGTAATTTAGTTTTAGGAATGGATTAGGTTGATTTTTTATTTTTTCTATTTTTATCTAGATTCTGGATTTGTTAGATTTGAATTGACCCATTGTTTTGGTTTAAAACAGTACGTCAGTGTTTAACTCTTTTTTTTTAAAAATAAAAAATAAAAATCATGTTGGGTACTATGTCATAATGTTTTCAATTTTATGGTTAATTATCATGTTATAAATTTTTGTTTTAATTGATTTTTTGTGATTTTTTGATTTGTTGCATTTGAATTGACGTACTGTTTTGTTTTGTTCTGACGCCCTATTTGAAACAGTGCGTTAGTTCAATGAAACAGTGCGTCAATGTTTGTTTTATTTAAAAAATAAAAAAATTCCATGATGGGTATCATGTGATAATATTTTCAACTTTATAGATATAATGTTATAAATTTTTGTTTTTGTTGATTTTTTGTGCTTTTTCGTTTTTGTTTTTGGATTTGTTGGATTTGAATTGACACACTGTTTTGTTTTATTTTAGCACAGTATTTGAAACGGTGCGTCAGTTTAGTGAAACAGGACGTCTGAATACTGCCAAATGCTTTGTAATCTTAAACAGTGTGTCAATATAACGAAAAAGAACGCCTGGATAATTTTGCCAATGCTTTGTTTTTTGTTTTTTAAGAAAAAACATGTTGTTTACTAAATATGGATGTTTTCAATTCTATTGGTATCATCTTATAAATTTATATTTAAGCATTCGTTTAATCTTGTGATTTTATTAAAGAAAAAACAGTCGCATTGTTCGAATAACAGTGGCGTCGTGTTTGAATGAAACAGTACGCTTGAATATTTTGATCATGTAAACGAAATGAAGCATGTTTTTTTTTATTTTGTCAATAAACCTTTGAATCAATTCACTTGAATTTATGCATGCAGTTATCTTCTTATCAAATGATTATAATTTTTTTTTTACAGAGTTCGAATGAAAAAAAAACCCTAATTGATCAATTTCATATTTTTTCATTGGATTTTGTTATTGAAACAGTGTGTCGTTCATGATTAAAGAGTGGAATTTCATTTGAGTGCGATTTCGATTTTTTCATTAGATGAGTTTCGACCGTTTGGAAAACCTTAACTATCAAATCATTAATCCTTGATCGTTTTCTGTGATTGAAAACTTTAATGTAATTGTTTGGGTTAGAGTAATTTAGTTTTAGGATTGAGTATATTGATTTATATGATTTGTTTTTATTTTTTTTTAGAATAACAAACGCACTGTTTCAAACAGTACGTCAGTTCAATGAAACAGTGCGCTAGTGTTTTCTTTTAAAAAAAAAAAGAAAATTATGTTGGATATTAAATAATAATGTTGTCAATTTTATAAATATCATGTTATAATTTTTTACTTTTGTTGATTTTTTGTGTTTTTTCGTTGTAATTAATGCCGGCGCACTGTTTGAATGAAACAGTGTGCCTGTGTTATATAAACAGTGCGTTTGAGTTTTTTTGATCATGTAAACAAATCGAAGGGTGTTTTTTTTATCCCCGATTTCTGTCACGTTGTTCCATGACCTCACGTCTTGTTTTCGTTTGAATCGACGCTCTATTTATTTATTCAATTTCATCGAATATCTTACGGATGTCATTCTTATGGGTTTGCTATTCATATGCTCCTGGTGTGTCAAGGATTCAGTTTGCGGGTGTTTGTGAGTTTGGAGATTCTTGCACAAAGATCTCCCTGTTCATACGGTCTCAGTGTGCGAGTGTTTTTGAGTTTGGAGATCCTTGTATTTCTTTTCTATGATTTTCATATTTGATGTGTGATAGGCTGCGGAGATGGAATAAGATGGCGAGGAGGGTGAAACCAATAGGTTTGCGGTGGTGGGTAGTGGGCTGTGGAGGTGGAATAAGGTGACGACGAGGGTGAATCCGATGAGTAAAGTGATGTCGTGTTTGTGTCGGGTCGCGACAAATTCAAATTGTAGTGGATGAGAATTATTTTTCCGTGTTCTAAGGATTGTGTATTTTTTTTAATTTTTTATAGTTTTTAAAAATTTACACAAATATATATTATCCTAATTTATTTGAAATGGATGGACTATATAGGGAACAAAATCGACATGGGAACGAAGTGCGAACAAAATCCAAACAAGAATTTTTGGGCCGAAGATCCAAGTTCTCGTCCATTCCAGCCCATAATCTCAGCCCACAAAGTTCATCACGTCCACCCCTCAATTTTTCTAGGGTTTCATATCACAGTTTTGTCCGTTGAATCAAACCCCAAATCCTCCTATTGCCCAATTCTTCCTCGAGATCAATCGAGTGACTTTCAATCCATAGATTCGATAACTGCCATGGATTTCAAGCACACGACTGCGTTGCACAGGTACGAACTCGATCAACCAAATCTGCTTCATATGTGTTATCACTCATCTGTTTCTCCGCTAATCGTTTGGTGTTTGATGATTGCAGGCACTTGGAGAACCAGGCGGAGTTGCTGAGGGACGCTCGCAAGTCGATGCTACACGAACTCGAACGACTTCAGGTACTTTTATTCGGTTTTGTTTTGTGTAATGGCAAGTTGTGTTCGTGTTGTGTTAGTCGGAGTGTTCGTGTTGGGCGAACTATAATTCCTTTTGTTGAGAGTAGTTTATCTACATTGGAATTTGGGAACTCAAATGAAAAGAATGCACGCACATAATACCGCAAGTCAGGGTGTGAGGAGGGTATCCATGTAGACTAAGCCAGCCAGGGTGACCTACTTAGTCTTATTTATTTATTTATTTTTACCTATAGAGATTGTTTCCTAATGTCCTTAAACTGGGAGGATTCCAGTTTTCTTAGATTCTGAGACCTAATAGGTTGTTTTAGTCTTGGATGAGAATCGGACATGAAACATAGGCGTCTTTGACATGAGTGTATGACGATGACCAGTGGAGGTTTGTATCAAATATGCGTCATTTATCAGCCAAATCAGAGATTCTGATTAACGTTCTTGCATCCCAGATTCAGATACTATTCAGTTGTCTCTCCTTCGTTCAATTGTGTGTTAAGCACAAACACTTTCCACGAGGCGACATACCCGTATTTGATATGTGTTAGACACCTACACGTTAGGGACGTGCCTACGACACGTCACTGACATGTATCGAAGTCAAGGGACGTGATTTTTTGAATTTTTGGGGGGACACTCTGGGATACTCCATGACAGTCCAAGAAATCTCAGAGACATGGTGAAAGAAAGGAGAGAGTTAATATCGTTTCAAGTAAGAATAAATACTACTCCTTCCGTTCCATAATATAAGCGACATTGGGAAGCAACCACACTATCCGTGACAGTTTCACATCATTGCTCTCGCTTCTTCGAAACAATTTTAGTGTATTGATATTTTGTAATTTTTTATGATGGAGGTTATGATACCAAAGATGTATTATTCTTCATAGTATGTAGGTAGCATGTTAGTTTTTATGCTACATTTAACTTGGATATGTGTGTATATTATATGTGTTCGTCGCATCGGTGTTCTTGATTTTCAAAAAATGCTGTATCGGCATGTCTTGCTGTACCCGTATCACTGCAACATAGATTGTGTGTTTGCATACTTGATGATCATCTAATGGACCTCTGCAAGTTTGAGTTGCTTTGGCTTTGATCCGGGTGTCCTTTCTGTAGGTTACTTTTTATGGTGTAGAATTTCTCTGTTCGTGTCACCTTCTCTAGTGTTTTTTCCCGGCATGGATAGATAATGGTTTTATTTCTTTGTATAAAAATTTACAGGTTGAAGAGGAAATGCTGATGCGCAAGTTCTATGAATTCATGACTGCTTCGGGTTTGACCAAAGAGGTACAGCTTTGTGTTTTCTAATTCATGCCTTGTTTTCTGTTTAGTTTTGGTCTGGTCCAGAACGGTAATCCATGGCACTCAGCCTTGTGAGATGCCTTTTACTGTTACTGTAGTATCCTGGAAGTAGATTATTTTCCTTTCTGCTCTGCCGAGGGTTTAAAAACAAACGTGAAGATGGAGATGGTGGCATGAACTCTGACCTTTGGAAATGTTTATGTTCACAAGAATTCAGTTGCTGAAAATTTGGTTGGATGACTCATTCATGAATCATAATAATGAATCTACACATGGTGGCAATGATCCCGCGAAGTCTAAGTACATAAATAGAATGTGATGGGTCTAGAAAATTTGATCAGGTGTATCAGCAATTATTCAGTATGGCTATTACAATACAAAGTATGTTACTTTTGATACTACGCCAGTATATCATTCAGTTGCGGAAATGTTTTGAGTTCACAAAAATTCAGTTGCTGAAAATTTGGTTGGATTACTCATTCATGAATCATGATACTGAATCTACAAAGTGCGGCATTGATCGCCGCGAAAACTAAGTACATATATAGAATGTGATAGCTCTAGAATATTTGCTCAGGTTGTTTAGCAATTTTAAACATGTCCATTACAATATAGAATATGTTACTTTTGATATTGATAGTATATCCGACTCAGATTCTTTATTCAAAGTCATTATATCCCATAACTTTTCTCCTATTTTTGCAGAATGTAGTTGATGGTGCTGCTTCGAATGATGAATCCGGAGGAGCTTCTAATGTGTTAGCTGTTGTGAGGTATGATGAGCAGTAGCATGGATGTCAATCTTGTGGAACCTGCAAGACTTCCTCAGCGACCCAATCTATTTATCTCATGTCAGCAAAGAAAATGTGACCCAAGAATCGCTGTTGAGGTTTCCCTAGAGATGAAATTTTGATGAAATTCTATATCGAAGATTGGTTGAATCAGATTGACCTTGAAAGAGTACCCTTTATGTCCACCGTACTGCAGGTCTAAGTCAGTCGAAGCCGAGAGCTTGATTGAGATTGTCATTGCTCTGATGAAGAATGTTGCCGCTGTGGTAGAATGGTTTTTCATGATATTAATCATGATATTTGATCTATTGAATAACAGTCCTGTGTAAGCTTTATAGCAGACAAGCATGTTTATCTGTAAAATTATGCTTTTGTTTTGTGCATTTCAGATGAGGTTCAGTATTGCAAGTAATTGCTTAGTATTCATTTTGTACAGAAATTATGCCTCTCTTTTAGTTGTAGTAAGCTTTGAGCATTCCTATATGGAATGATCTGTTCGCCATATTCCATAGATACATACCTCTTCGTTATCAACCATATTTCACTTTTCACTTTCTCTTCTGTCCAAAGCTCTGATGGTCGGTCTGAAACCGATAATTCCAATGATTTAAACTTCATACAATTCAACCCATCTTTAGGAAATTGATATTTTTGAACCTCGTTTTGTTATGTTCAAGACACCACGTGAGAAGGAGCAGAATCACCTCAATATTCTATTGATGTAAGGTTTGAAATGCGTGTAATAATGATCAAATATAAATTTTTTTATAAATTTATATTGCATATAAATTATACATTTTAACCTATATATTAAGGACGATCCGACATAATTCGATATCGATATGCTACTTGTGTTCATATTTAAAGAATAATGAAAAAATATGTGTTACGGAACAGAAACTTTACGCTCACAAATTCCCGTCGGAGCCGTAGCAAATGGCCACCGGCGACGGGGACGAACCAAGCCTCGACGCCGTGCACGTTAGCAGCGACGATGAAGACGGCGACGAGGAGTGGAGAGCGGCGATCGACTCCGTCGCCGGCGACTTCTTGACCGGCGGCTCCAATGGCTTCGCCGCCGCCCCATCGAATCGCAAACCCTCGTACTCCGGCGACTTCGAGAGACCTGAATCGAAGGCGCTCAAGCACTCTCAACTCAAGGTTCGATTTCGCATTCGCAGATCTCATGTTCAAAGATTTTGATATTGTTATGATCAAAATTCATAACCCTAGAAGTTTGTTATTGGGCGAATATATCCTTAGACATATTGATTTGTTGATTGTTTGTATAAATTGGATTCTGCAACTTGAATGTTAGTTGGGAACTATGGAATTCGTAGTTAGGTTGAGTGTAATTGTCTATGATTGTTTAGCCGGAAATCAACTCTATCAAAAGTTGGAGAATGCGTATTTTGGAGGGTCTATGATTTCCATCCTCAAACGACTTGGGGAGTGCATATGGAATTCACCTCACTCGAGATGCTGGTCGTTCGATAATGTTTATTTGAACCTCTCGGTTTCCAACTGAAGACCAATTGTTAATGAGTGGAGTGACCAGGATGTATATATGCGCTTGTTATATTTTCGTCATACCTACCTGAAATGGGCTTTATATTTTGGCAGGTACGAAAGGCATTGCAGGAACTATTGGAGAAGATGATAGTCATCGTAAAGGCCCCCGGGAGCAACGAGTGGCAAGGAAGATGATCGTGGTTCAGTATCTGAAGATGGAATCCGTCTGTTTAAGGATTCTCCGGTTGGGATACTGCTTGATCGGCCAGGTAGTTAGCTACTTTGGTTCTTATGTGCAGTGATGAGACAAAATGATTGAGATGATGTAATAATCATTATCACGACTATCAACTCTGATTTTGTGAGATTGATCAAATAATTGCATCGAGTGCCTGAATTTAGCGTGACCAAGCCACCTCAAATGTTTTTGTCTTCGATTTGGCACATTCCTAGGTACCTATGGATCTCTTGTTGGTCACTAGTTGTCATCGAATCGAAAGTAAATTCATGGATCTGCCTAGAAATTCCTGTATATATCATCCCTGTAATTTAAGTATAGTGCTTCAATTAAGAAGCCTACATCAGGACAGGTCTGTCAATAAATTTTTGTTGGTCGTTATTTTTATGTTTGTAGAACTATCTGAAATTCTTTGTTCTTCCAGTTGAAATTCAAGGACAGAAAAAGAAGCCGAGGATTCTCAGAGGAGAAGAGATCAACGAAAAATCTAAGCAGGTTTTCTTCTACCCTTTTGTTCGAGCGGTCTATGTTTCTGAATTAGATGGTTGTTGATCATCAACGATGGCACTTACATTGATCCTGGAGTTCTTCATGGTGATTTCAGTTCAAACAGCAGATACAGTCGATCGCTGTTGATGGAATGGATATCTTAGCCTCAGCCAAAGAATCTAAACGGAAGGCTCTTGCAAGGAAGGAAGCTAGGGAAGCAGCTGCAAAAGAAGCTGCAAATAGAGCGGAGGAACAAGTGAAAGAACTCAAAAGGATCCGGGGCGAAAAATGGCTGCCCTCCATTGCTCGAGAAATGAAGTTGGCAAGCCGTGGCAACTGATGTAGGCTTAGAGCTGATGTAGGCCTAAAGAGCTACTGATCTCATCCTCCATCGTTGGTCTCATTTTATTAACTTACGAGGGCATTTTGATATCCCTCACTATGGAGCCTTGCAATGTAATCAGTAATGTTTAACATACAGTGAGTTTTGATCTGAAAGTGTCATGTCATTAACTCATGCCTACATTTCTATTTTCTGTCTGCATGGTCAAATAAGCACCGGAAAGCTGATCAATCTTCAATAAGAGGTGACAATGAAAAACATAACCAACCTCATAAGAACATTATCCAACACAAGACAAAAGAGGAAAGTAATCGGAGTACAGTGCGTACTTGCTTAATGGTACCGTACGTCTAATAGGACCTTATTATGCCTGCTAGCTCGAAAAAATGGAATCCGAAAATGAAAAATCTACTCATTTGTGATATGTTTGTTGTCGTGGTTGCTGAGGCTCAATGGTCGTGGATATGCCTGGAGTTGATCGCAGAGAGGATGGCGAGCAAGAACAAGATGATGGTGGAGCCTAATCCGAGCATGACGGAAGTGCTAACCCGTTTGCAAAAAGGATTGAAGTGGTCGCAAATGGCTGTCCATCCGGCTTGTTCGAATCCATTTTTCCCGACATACCCTATCGCCGCAGCTGCTGAACATCCTCCCAATACCAGGGACATCAACACCTAAGGTTAAACGCCATGGAGGAAGCAAACTAATCAATACGATCGCCACAATTTAATTAACTAAAGAATTATGGATCATTCATCCATTGTGATCATTCTAAAACATTATACAGACGAAAGACCTTTTGTGTGAATCAGGTTAGATGCTTATACCACTTTAGCTTGCTACAAGGGCGTCCATGATTGGTTTAAGAAAAAGACATCATTATAACGAAAATGAGTCGTCGGCAATCTTGCTGTGAACTAATTCTATTCGGGGATCCATTGACCAGTTTTTTTATTTGTGATCACTAATCAAGCCAAATCGGTAAACAAGGTATAAGATCCGATCTCTTACAACGAAAACATATGAAAAAGGAGAAATCCAATCAGGAGTTACCAGATCATGAAGGAAGAGGAAGAAGTATGTAGTAGGATTCCCATGGCGTAAACCCACAGAAGACACGATCAACGTGATGAGCCCAAACACACTGGCCGCGACATTGATGTACGCTTCAATTCTAATCAGATCAAAAGAAACAAGAACAAACATCAAATCAATAACTCATTTAACTCTCTATTGAGAAAAAAAGGTAACGGAGAATATTAAGGACGACGACATTACTTGAAGGCAGGAGAATAGCTGTATTTGGCAGACATGGGGAGATCATAGATGACGGTTTCTTCCTTCGACGTGAACATAAGGTAGGCCGATACGGCTGAACTGATCACGACAAGTAATCTGAGTACGACTTGGGCTCCGTTCGAGATCTTGTTCGTGGCCATTTGATGGAATTCGCTGGATCACCGAAATTATCAGAAGGAAAAACGGAGAGGGAGAATTACACTGGCACTGGCAGAGAGGGATGAAGAAAATGAGAGTGATAGTATGCATGAAAAACGAGTAGCTTAACAGATAGTGAGAGAAAGGTGGAGGTGGTGATAGATTTCTTGCTATTTGTATTTTATCTGTTACTGTTTTTGCAACACAACAAATGGAATGGGAGTGGTTTTTCTTCTGTTTTTATTTGGATTGATTTAGTGGAGAAGTCTGTAACTATTTATTATAAAGGCGAAACAGAATCCGTTTGAATAATCAGCAAAATCAGGTAATGAATAAAGAATACATTGCTATTTATTATTATTATATTGTTATCACAGGTTAATATCGAACTATATACATTTACATAACTCAAAGCAATCAGACTAGTATCTTTTCTTCCAAAATTATATTCTATGATTTTATCGAATTATGTCAGTCAACGTCTATTGTTTTAAAAAACAAACATTTACCAAATCGATATATAATATCTGATTTTTAACCTATTCGGATATTTATATTGATGGATTGAGGGGTGACACATTTAAATTTTAAACACTTGGTTCAATCAACATCATTATGGTTGAGAGATTTATCAATACGTTCTCAAAATCAATCTTTCTTATTTATCAAAATCATATCCAAAATTTTTATCATCAATAAGTCTCAATTAAAAATATTATTATAATTTGCGATTTTTGAGTTTATGAAACGAAAATTAATCGGTATGTAAAATAGGAAAACAATCTCGATTTCCAATCATTACGATAAAACCCTAATCCTAACTTTAGGATAACTCTCGACGTCATCCCTATCACCATCGCCATCGTCGTGAGTCTTTCGGGACCGACAATACGTCGTCGGAATTGACAGTACATTCGTCGTTGGAGATGGCGGTGCGTCCTCAGAGGCTGACAATACGCCCAATGGAGCCGACGATACGTCGTCATCCCTATCGATTTCATCAAACATTGTGGATTTCGACATCAAATGATTTTAAGTACAGAAAATATGTCCAACAAATTAACATGTTCAAGACAGTACGTCCGAACAGTGTATCTCGAATAGTGCATCCCAAACTGATAACTCTAAGACAGTACATCCGAACAGTGTCGACGGGTGCAAAAAATGGGGCAACCATGCCTTCTTATCCTTCGTCACTTATATGCATCTACCATGATATGCTTCAAGTCACTTATTGTATACAATCAATGATATAGATCTAAAAATCATAGAACATAAGAAATCATCCCTTCCGCATATATAGTCGTGCTTAAATTCCATCATCTTCGGTAACCGATTCGTCAAGTCTAATCCATGTTCGCAACCATGCCTTCTTAACCTTCGTTAACGTCATCCAAAACAACGCATCGGGGTCGAAGATTGAGGAATCGTCGTCAATGATCGGGAGGGAGAGAAGGATGGGGAGGGAGATGTGGTGGTGCAGGTCGAGGTTTTGGATTTATGGCCTCGTTTAGAGTTTTCCATGATAGGTTTGAGTTTCCAGCGATGATGATTATGAAAACAAAATATAAAAAGGAAGAAAATAAATATTGATATAATCCGTAATTGAAATCAAAATGGAAAGTAGAAGATATGTTTGAGATTCGGTGATGGGATGAGTTGATTGTTTCTATTTTTTTTAAAAAAAAAAATCAAATGATATTAATAGGTTTGGGATAACTTTTTAATAAATAAATTTCAAACAAAAAAAGATATATTGATAATTTTCAGTTAATTCATTCGACCCAAATACTAACAAATAAATAATGATATTTAAAGGACTTTTAGGTATTACAGTTTAAAATTGTGAAAATCAGACCAATAATAGAAACAGAAAAACTAATAATGAAAACTTAAATTATTTTATTCTATCAAAACACTTAAATTTCTTTAGTAAATAAAATGATTTTTTTTTAAAAAAATGAGATCTATTAAAATAAAATAAGAAACATCCATTTCGAAAAAAAAAGAAGAAGAAAAAAAGAAAAGAAACATAAAATAATTTTTTCGATTTTCTATTTTATGTTATTATTTTATAAAACATTAATGAAAAACTAACAATTTTATTTTATCAGATAATGAATCAATGATATACTCCCTCCGTCCCATAAAAGATGCAACAAATGCACTTGATATGTTTATCGATGTAAAGTTTAACGCGCGTAAAACAAAGATCAAACACAGTTTTTGATAAATTTATCATGAAATATTAATACTTGTATAAGTTATACAGTTCAATCTAATATATATTGCGGGACGATCAGATGTAATTTGAAATAAAAACGAGATTTATATTCATAAATATAAAATAATATATATATATTATATTTTTTATGAGATAAAGAAAATAAACTCCTAAATTTTTATCGGTTGATGTCAACCCACCTAAATCAATGGAATTGATGTTTGATTGTTACGAAATTAACTAATGTTTTTCATCACGTGTGTGGTTATTGCGTCAGGAAATCAATTGAGTTGGAGCGAACACCTGCAATTGAACACCACCGGTCGCTGGCCACCGCGATTCTCCGCCACCACCAAACCCTAACCAAACAAAAACCCCTCAATCCCCAACCCCAACCCTAACCCGAACCCTAATCGCTCCACTCCGATTCGAAGATGGGGAAGAAGCAGCACAGCAAGGACCGGATGTTCATCACCAAGACGGAGTGGGCCACCGAGTGGGGCGGCGCCAAATCAAAGGAGCAAACTCGATTCAAACGCCTCCCCTTTTACTGCTGCGCGTAACAATCACCAACCAACACTCTCTCGATTTCGGTTTCGATTTTGATTTCTGTTTGTTTTCATGCGAAGTGAGGGTTTGTTGATTGATTTGGGGATTTGATTGTGGTGGTGGTGGTGTTGTAGGCTTACGTTTACGCCGTTTGAGGATCCGGTTTGTACCGCAGATGGAAGCGTCTTCGAGTTGATGTTGGTATCTGATTTCTATTCACTGTGTTTTGGTTTAGTATGTTTTGGATCGAAAGTTGTGTCTTGCGGTTTGAGTTTTAGAGTTTTGATTGGTTGGTGTGTTTGGTTGTGTAGGAATATAGTGCCGTATATTAGGAAGTATGGGAAGAATCCCGTCACGGGAGGGCCACTTAAGCAGCAAAATCTGATCCCGCTTACCTTTCACAAGAACTCTGAAGGTATTCGCTTTGGTTCTTGTCTAAATTTTGTGTGTAAGATTAGTTACGGTCATGAATCTTTGATAGAATCAAGTTGGGTGGTCGAGTTTTGATTTCCATCAAAGGGTCTTTATAGATTACTATATGTTAACGCTTTGCGTTCAAACGATAGAGTTAAACTTTTTGGAGTGAATACTGAAGTCAGTAACAGTAGGGAAGAATTAGCATAGTATTAACGATTGTCTAAGTAGTTGCTGATAGTGTTTCAGTTTCTCGTGCTTCCATTTCTTTATAAGCACCTTGTATGTTCTTGCAGGGGAGTTTCACTGCCCAGTTCTGAATAAGGTATTCACGGAGTTCACCCACATTGTTGCAGTGAAGACAACTGGAAATGTGTTCTGTTATGAGGTACACGTTTGACGTCTATGGACTATATCCATGTTATATGCACTGTAGTAGGTTGCAATACATATCAACTCTTGAGTATTTTTGTTCCTATACAGGCAATAAAGGAGCTTAACCTGAAAACAAAAAATTGGAAGGAGTTACTCACTGATGAGCCATTCACTAGGGAGGATCTTATAACGATTCAGGTATGAAGTAGTAAATATTGCGATGGGTGTCCTCCTAGCTTCCAAGATATTATTGATTAACCAATATCGGGTCGTTCATATGTCTGCTGTCTTACAGAATCCGAATCAGGTTGAGACCAAGGTTCTTAATGATTTTGATCATGTGAAGAAGGGCCTCAAAGTTGAAGATGAAGGTTAGTTATAGCTGATATCATCCTCCATTTGGCTTTCAAATTTCTTTTGACAAAATGATGATATTAATGATGTATCATCATCAGAGCTGAAGAAAATGGAGGCAGATCCGTCTTATTACATAAATGTCAAAGGTGATATCAAGCAGATGCTTGATGAACTTGGAACTGAGAAAGGACGGCAAGCTGCCTTGCTGGGCGGTGGAGGAAGCAAGGCGCAGCAGGAAAGAGCTGCTGCGTTAGAAGCTGTTTTAGCTGCAAGAGCTCGAATTAAGGAGGAGAAAAGGTCAAATGGAACCGTTGAAACGAAAAAGGCCTTTAGTATTGTGGATGCGGCATCGGCCTCAGTGCACGGAAGAAGTGCTGCAGCTGCTAAGGCTGCCTCGGCAGATAAAACTGCTGCTCGTGTAGCCATGCACATGGCTGGAGAGAGAACTCCTGTCAATGCAAAAATGGTCAGTGCTTTTGAGTCTCTTGATTTCCTTCTGTAAGGTTTGAAAGATACTTCTGCTATGCGTGTTTTATGCTGACCCTGCTCGCTTGTTTCACCACTAAAAAGTGATTATACTGAAAAATCTGTTTTTTCCCCTTCCTCTTTTATGTACCTAAGAAGTCAACAACAACAACAAAAAATCATGTCTTTATCCCACCAAGTGGAGTCGGCTACATGAATACAACGGCGTCACAAGTCGTCATATTCATGTTGAGAGATCCAACGGAACTTTTTACGTGTTGGTTGTCGGCTACCTAACACACAACTCTCACCATTTTATCCGGACTTAGGACTGGCTAGGGACGAGAAGAAAATCCCCAACCTAGGTAGGTTTTGTACCTAAGAAGTCAATGAAGTTTAATGTTAGAAGAGTACTCATATCATCCTTCAGATTTATAAGTTGAAATGCATGCTCTTTCTAACTCTTTGCTTCCCCGCTCTCAGGTAAAGAGCCGCTTTACTAGTGGTGCTGCTTCAAGATCCTTCACCTCCACTGCTTATGATCCCGTGACAAAAAATGATTTTGAATATGTTAAAGTTGAGAAGAATCCAAAGAAGAAAGGATACTTGCAGCTGCATACAACTCATGGTGATCTAAACATTGAGCTTCATTGTGACATAGCTCCTAGGGCATGCGAGAACTTCATCACACTATGTGAACGTGGATACTACAATGGTGTTGCTTTCCACAGGAACATAAGGTATATGATGCCAAATTTGTTTCTCTTCAGGATGAAGTATATGCTTTCACTTTTGTTTTCATGTTGATCCCAAGACTAAATTGTTTGATACGATTTCAGGAATTTTATGATTCAAGGTGGTGATCCTACTGGTACGGGAAGAGGTGGTGAGTCAATATGGGGAAAGCCTTTCAAAGATGAAGTGAACTCGAAGCTGTTACACTCCGGTAGAGGGGTTCTGAGTATGGCAAACAGTGGCCCCCATACAAATGGTTCACAATTTTTCATACTGTACAAGTCTGCAAATCACTTGAACTACAAACACACGGTGTTTGGCATGGTAGTTGGCGCCTTGACTACCCTTGCAGCAATGGAGAAGGTTCCTGTCGATGATGATGACAGACCTCTGGTGAGTTTCAAAAGCTAATCTGTTTCTCCATTACATGCCCAAGTTCAAGAATTTTCACTGGATAAAGATATGATTTCGTTGCAACCATCATGTTTTCTGTGTTTTGATTATTTGTCTCTGTATATGACTTTTGGATTATCGATTTTGTTCCTATCTGATGCTGCTTCAGGAAGAGATAAAGATAACTAGTGTAGACATATTTGTAAATCCTTACACGGAGCCTGACGAAGATGAAGAAGAAGAAAAGAAGACAAAGGATGAAAAGACTCAAGAGGACGAAGAAAATGTTGGTTTTTAAACTCATCGATTTTCATGTCCTAACTTTCATAAAAGTAAGGTACTTTAATGGTGACTTGTCTTTCGCGTTGTGACTTACAGGAGAAGGTGGGATCCTGGTACAGTAATCCTGGTAGTGGAACTGCCGAGGCTGGAGGCGTTGGGGGCGGTGGTGTTGGAAAATACCTCAAGGCTAGGACTGCTGAAGCTCATATCGAGGTTACTGATAATACTATTTCAAATATTGTCGTGGCAAAGAAGAGGAAAGTGGGTGCATCATCTGAACTCAAAGACTTCTCTTCTTGGTAATCAAATATTTTCCTGCTAGTTAGGAATTTTGTGGAATATTGTATCATGTTCCGCTGATTATCCAATGATTTGTCTTACAATGTGAAATCTGATATCTAATTCTCAGCATATACAGCTAATGATTCATCGTAGATTTGGTCTAACGTAAATGTTTTCTGCCACGTTTGTTGAGCAGGAACTCTCCTCCCTTTAGATATCACGTTTCTTGTTGACAAGGTTAAGTATTCGTTGCTACTGTTGGCATTTTGGTTTGAGGCGTGCATGTTTGACATTATGGTGGAGTTCACCGATCCATGCTACGACAGGTTGTGAAATAGATAAACCATATAACAATCGAAAATGTATATAAATGTCAAACTCATGGAGGCAACAATATACGGGAGCGAATTTGAATATTTCATCACTTACACTACTCTGAAAAACTTCTATCTAAATCGTCTTTTCACATCACTGTAAATACACCTATTCGCATCTAAAATTCACAAATCTAAATCAAGTGGACTCATCGCTTTACGATTCAGGCAGCATTACAACAACACAGTTGCAAACTAAGGTCGAACAACAGGAAACTAGATTCAGTTATACAGAACTATGTGCCCCGATGAAACAAGCGTTTCCAACTGCTAGTCGCCTCCCCGCTGTTGTTCTTGACAGGAGTCAGCGTGATTCTTTCTGCATTTGCAGCTGCCCACTTACTGAAATCTGGAGATGAAACCAAATCTTCCAATGCTTTCTTCGTCTGCTCTTTAGAGATCTTGTCCCACTCCTCTTTGGATAATTTCCGCCTCTCCGGGGTTCTATGGAACGAAGAGTAGAAGACACCAGAAGCTGGTGATTGGTTAACACCTGAAAGTTGAATTGGCAAACTTTAGAGTTTCTATCATGGATACTCCCCACCATGTAAAATGCGACGGTCTTCAATCAATGTTTCAGATTCTAAGATGTATTATAAAACAAAATGGTTGGGATGGTTTCACCACGTGAAGCATCCCAGTCCGAAAGTTCTGACTTCTTAAAGAAGGGAAGTCAAAATTTTCAGCCGTGTTTACTCAATGAAGAACTGACCTCGTCCTGAAGAATTACATGATGCCAGAGGGCTCTGTTGGGTGCGACGTCTGAGGAGCTTATCTTGAGATCCACGAAACCCGTCTGTGTGTTCCCCATTGCCGTAACTAGGCGGCGATGGATAATCACTCTGAGATTTCCAAGGAGGACTCTCGGCAAGCTCCTGCAATTTCCTGAAAACATGACAAACTTTTATTACTGCAAGGTGACATGAATGCACCGTGCATTGTA
Source organism: Drosera spatulata (assembly GCA_035668315.1). Taxonomy (NCBI): domain Eukaryota; kingdom Viridiplantae; phylum Streptophyta; class Magnoliopsida; order Caryophyllales; family Droseraceae; genus Drosera; species Drosera spatulata. The sequence goes on along the minus strand of JAOVYX010010496.1, from coordinate 10,604 downwards.
AGAAATACATCCAGAAGTAACTTTAATTCTTTGTATTGTGGGCATTTGTGACCCTTAATTTCATCTTCTACAAGCTTCCAAGCATTTGCCACACAGACGATTAAAGTGAGCAATACCAAAGAAACTTTTTCTCATCAAGGGCAATACAAATACAGAATACATCGTGATTAAACCATGCTCTTCTATATAAACCTCTGGCCACCACTACAACAACCAGTTAGATCAAATTACTAGGCCGACTTTCTATACCTAACTTCTACAAGTTACGTGTCAAAAGTTCGTTGAATCAACATTCTACATCTTAGGCTCGCATCCATGACCTCCTAAATGGCATTATGTTTCCATCCATGCTTTTTTCCTTTCATCCAGCTGACATCAGTCATGCCACCAATCCATCTAGCATCAGGAAAACTTTTACTATCCAGGAGTCCTTTTTGCCTTGGCATGCCTTGTGACTTGACCACTATGCACATGAAACCGACAATTATCAGCTTCATAATGTCCTATATGAAACCACTTTCTTTTTCCCGTCATTTTAATGCCAATCTATATAGATAAACTGACATCTAGAGGTAACGCATGACGGGAATCCTAGCATGGAGTTCTATCCACAGATGAACATAGCTAAAAAAACATCAGTGATTAATTAGATTCAAACACCAAGTACCTAACAAGTAGGAGACGTAGGTTAATGAAGAAAGCCAAACTGTTCACAGAAAAGAGCTCACTTGTTAAGGCGGCGTAGTACTTTCGGCCTGAAAGCCCGACGCAGTAAGGCTTGGACCACTGTTGAGCACAGGAGTGCCAATGATGCCAGCAAAGCGTCTACGGAAGACTGCAATGAAAACGAATAACCATCAAAGCCACTCAAACTAAATAGTTACGATTTTAGAGCAAAAAGGATTGACAAGAAACATATATACTACTTGATCGGATAGAAAATAATGAGGAAATAGAAATTTGTGATTGCAACACATACCAGGAGAATCATTGCAGCAGCCAGAATCCGGATAGACCAAGTGACAAATTGAGCAACACTTGTATCGACCAATCCATCTTCAGTCAAGATGAATTTGCGGACGGCCCAAAAACCCATCCAGGCTCCAAAAAGAATAATAAAGAGCAGTAGAAAGATTCCCAGCTGCAGGTATATTAGTACCATCCTAGTTAGAATGAGCATATAAAAGCCTTAATATACTGAACATAAAGAGAAGAAGATCTGCATCGAAGTCGTGTATTTATTATATTGTTAGTATCATATACCAACAGTGCTAATTCTAGGGCATCTTTTGACTGATCATAATTGTGTCGTACTGTAAAAATCATATACTCCCTCCATCCCAAAATTTTTACAATAAATTGACTTTGCACTAGAATTTAGGACTGGGTTGAGTTGTTGTCATTTTACATATTTAGCCTTATAAGAGAAGAAGGTGGGAAAATGATAGTGGGGTAATTGGATGTGATATAAAGTAGGAGTAAAATCGTATTTTTGTTAACAAAACGTTTCCAAAGGAGGAAATATTGCAAAAAAGAAAAAGAAAAAAAGGGGACATCCCGATTTGACAAAACAATGCAAAAATTATGGAACGGAAGGAGTACAACCTTAAACCTTACAGGAATTCACAAGTTTCAATATGCTATGAACAGAATGCCACCTAGTGAATGAGCATCTCATTCAGAGAACGAATAAAAACGTATCATGAACCCACACACCTAGGGAAGGAACACTAGCAAGTAGAAAGACAACAAAGTACTATCCTATTCCATGAGCTTTTTGAGGCTTTCAGTTGTCAAGATGCTGGATTGCTGGCACATAAATAGATAGGCTATGAAAATTATTCAGATAACAACTCAAGATCCCCCTTTTCATTACTCTTTTACTTTCTTTGAGTTGTAAGAGTGAAAGCACTAGTTAAACACTAGTTCTTACTAGAAACCATAACCTCACATAGATAGCACTTTACAATTAAAAGTCCAAGAAGGTGACTAAAAAGAAAGTGTCCATAAAGAGAACAAATAAATGGAAATAAGTCGAAAAGCATGTATAGTGCAATGCCATCTTTAAATGCAGGCCTTAGTCGACTTACATACAGGATTGTACATGTCCTCGCTGATTCCTAGCTGCACGAGGGCAGTCCGCAAAAACCCTGACAAGTAACTCATGACAAAGGACCCAACACCAATCTGAAAAAAACAGAATCAACATTCAAATATTGTTACTAAAATTGAAATAAAAGAAATAATAAGTGCCACCAGAAAAGGCAATACTCACTATAGATGAGTACATGAATACAGCAAGGGTACTACGTCGTCCAGTGGGAAGAAGCTTCATCCCCTGCCATACATATGTAAGATTATTTAGATAAAAAACAAGAGATGAGTGAACTAAATAAAGAAACAAGGGAAAACAATGGTAATGAGGTGCAGAAAAGGAAAAAAAAGAACCAATACAGACTTTACATTTCCCAGTAAGACTCATCCTTGCAACATGTAAACTGGGAAACCTTACTGGGAGAAAAAAAAATAGCGCACGTATCATATTACTATATGATTTTGAAACAGTGTTATATAGCACATGGTCATGCTAGACTGCTAGAAGCATACACTTGGCATCGTGTTACACGACTTCCTTTACTGTAGAAGCAGTAAATGAAAATGGGATTCCATTTTTTCTTGTTGCTGTAACAAATACATGTTCTGTTATTATCTGCTGTTAAAGTTGCTGGACAGCTAGAACAACAAAAATCATATAGAATGACGCCCTAAAATGCAATAAATCAAGAGATGGATGAGTTAGAGCAAAAAAAAAAAAGTGAAAAAAAAGAGAGCATATTAAGCAATTACCTGGAAAAGGAGCACCAAAATCACCAAAATGATGCCAACAGCCATGGCACTGCTGTAATAGAAAACTAAAGAGCTGCTCAAGGTTGGAGCCACTGTCATCAGCAGAATCCCCAGGATGAGAAACACAACCCGGTACATGAAAAACTCTGTTCGACAAAAGAGATACAAAATTTAAAGTCAGTACTTTAAACCATAGCTGCTAGAATGACACAATACAACTCCAAAAATCAGAGTTCAACACTTCTGCAGAGTTAAACTTGAAAAGTACGCATGCAAGCTAACCCCTTCTAGATTCCTAGTTCATGAAGTTAATTCTAGACAATAATACCGTTGGGGAAAAAATGAAACATGGAAAAGAACGCATGCAAGCAAACCCCCTTCTCCCCGCAACACTATGTGCAACACGTCCATCAGTAGAAAATATAACATGAAGTATGAGAGGCGACCATGAATTTACCTTCCTCAAGGGTTACTTCTAGCACTGTTGATGATAAACCAACAGCCCTGACATCCAAAATCTTGTGGTCGAAAGGGGACATGGTATGATCCCATGATCCCTTGGAGAGCTTTTCCCACTGACCTTGTGGGCACATTCCTACAGAAACAGAAAAATTCCTGCAAATAGCACGAAAAACTTAAAAGTGAGTGATCTTCATAAGCCAGCAAAACTTCAACACATTCATAGCAACAATTCCAGAACGAAATTTCAGCAATTTACCCTATGTGATCAGTATTAAATCTTGAAATACAATAAGATAAACAGTATTACACCATTAAAATACCTCATTCTCACCCCCAAAAAAAAAAAAAAAGAGTCCAATTACGCTTCTTAAACGGGAAATGCGATAGTGAGTACTACAAATGAGTTCAACAAATCAAGCCTTTATCCCATCAAGTATAGTCGGTTACATGAATACGACGGCGCCATTCCAATCTATCATGTACATCATCTTCTGTAAGATTATGATAGACCATATCATATTTCAAGGTTTCTCTCATGGTCTTTTTAGGTCTCCCTCGTCCTCTCTTGACATGTACAAATGAGTTCACTTCAAATAAATATGTACCGATTAGTTATGAATCTAAGAAGAAACAGGTCAGTTCTCAGCTGCAAGCATTTGACACTGTCAGATTGAACCCTTACCTATGGAAGCAGACTTCAACATTTGGTTGGCGTGGACTTGAGCTCGAGTCTGACACCTTCAGTTTTACTGAGTGAAAATATTTCTTGAGATACTTCATCCTTGACAAGCCATAGACACGCACCCTTGCAGCACCAACAACTAAGCCAGGCTTGGCTCCCGGTGAGTCTCTCACAGCAACACTAGGGACCACCTCAAGCGCGGTGGTCTCCCCAACAACTGCGAGGACAAACAAATCAAGTAAATCACACAATACCAAACCACACCAAGAATCACGCTTCTCCCACACAAGCAACATTTCCTCCTTAATGAAAAAAGTGAAAAACAAAACCAAAAAAGAAACAGAAAACCAAAAAAACACCAGATAAAAGATAAATGATTGTTCGAAAGAGAAGTCTTGAATTTGATACTCAGCAAGAAGGGGAAGGTGAAATCGAAATATCATTTATTTCCGGTCTCTCGATTTCATTTTCACGAAAATCTTGAATTCTATTTTTTCTGGTTTTCTGTTTATCTGTTTTTGCGAAAATCACACAGAACAATTTTCATTTGCCGGTCAGAGAAACAAAACAACAGAGCACCCTAATCATCACAATCATTACCAAACAAGAACAAATTAAACTAATTACACGCTCAACATCACATCCAAACCCTAATTTTCCCACAATCTCACACATCCTTCCACTCCAACCACACACACTCCCAATCATCCAACAACCAATCCAACCACATTCACAATCCAAAAAACCCTCATTTTCATCCCATTCATATTACAATACAGAGAATTCAGAGATATACCTAAAGCGAGTTCATCAGAGGATGATGCTACAGACAAGGAAACTGTTACAGAAACAGCGAGGAGGAAAAGCCACGGGCGGAATCCGGCCGCCGTCGCCATGCCGGAGAAGAGCGAGTTCGCCGCCGCCGGCGTCGGCGTCGTCGCGTGAAAGTGAAGCGGAGTGAGAGGGGTTTGGCGCCCAGTTGTGTGGGGGAAATATGAGGGTTTGGGGAGGGTAGAATTGGGATTTTGCGCGGGGATGTCGGGTTTTGTTTGCTTCGTGGGGTGGAGAATGGGAGGGAGGAGAGGTTGGGCCGATGACAGGAACTTTCGGTCAAGTAGAAGATCAAGCTTTTGAGGCGTGTAGAATATAATATTTCTTCCCTTTAGAAAAAATAAAATATGTTTTTTATTTTATAATATAGATAACAGTTATTTATACATATGAAAAAGTTCATGACGTTACGGATAACTTGTGGGATACTCGAATGATTTTTTTTTAAAATTTATCATGAAATATCAAAGATAATATAAGATATAAACTATAATTATGAACCTAAATAAAATCCATACAAAAGATAATATCGAAATACGTAATAAATAGTATGATTATTATGCAATATTGCTTATATTATAGAACGGATGGAGTAATATTTTAATTTGACACTAAAATTTATATTATTTATATTATATTTATAGATAAAGACTTTGTGAGAGAGAACTAAGAAAAAGAAAGGAGAACAATAGTGAGATGAGTTGATGCGATATAAAATAAAAAATAAAAATATTTTAATACTTCATCCATCCCATGATTCTTGCGACGATTTGATCCGAATCGGTTCTTTATATGTGTGTTAAATTTGATATATTTTGATTATTATATTATGATTGGTGATGGGTTTAATGTGAAAGGATGCAAGAGAATGAGGGAGGAGGTGGTGAAATGTAATGTGATATTATGGTTATTTTAATATAAAATTATTTCAAATAAAAAAATAAAGTAAATGTTGCAAGATTTATGAGACCACCCAAAATAGTAAGTGTTGCAATAATTATGGGACGAAGGAAATATTACTTTTGTAGAAAATAGTTTCTAAATATGAAAGTGTTATCTCTTTTGTGATACATCAAAATTAAATGTTGTATTTTTTATGGGATAGAAATACAAGAATATAATCGTGACAATTCTGCTGAGTATAATATTCAAGAATTACTATATTATGAGATATATGGATGCTTTCTAAGAGCATTCACATTAGATGTGATAAATAGAGTATAGGTATGAATGAAAAAATAGAATATATAGTTGGAAAAAATAATGATGTGATGTTTAAAAAAATGTGTTGAAGTATGTATAGAAACCGTAAAATGAAAAAAAATGAACAGTGATCCTTCGAATGAAGAAAAATATTATAGCATACTGTATTTTTTTTATAGGTATAATGAGATATAATTAGGATGTAATGAAGTGTATTGTATAGTAAAAATAGAGAGAGAAATTTAGTGTATCTGATGTGAATGTCCTAACTCGGTCCCATGATGATTGTACTTCCTCCGTCCCAGAATGAATGCAACCGTTTAATTTGGCGGTTTATTAGTGCAAACTTTGACTTGTGTTACGAGACAATCAAACATCATTATTCGTAAAATTTTCATGAAACACTGATGATAGTTTAAGTTATGTATTTTAATCTTGGGTCAATGACATAATTTTCTTACATAGTTAAGATTAATAATAAAGCTCCTCAAATACATCGATGTAAACTTTGACTTGTGTTACGAGACGATCAAACATCATTTTTTGCAAAATTTTTATGAAACACTAATGATAGTTTAAGTTATGTATTTTAATCTTGAATGAGTGGCGTAATTTTTTTATATCGTTAAGACTAATAACGAATCTTCTCAAGATATATATTGAATAGTATAAAAATAAATTATTATATTTATTTTGAGACGAAAAGAGTAATTTTTATCATTGTTGAGGATTGTGTCATGCAATGACCAAGCGTTAATTCTCACAAACGTAGTACAACAAAAATGATTATTCAGGTTATATACCTTAATCAAAATATATTACGAAACGATCAAACATCACTTGATAAAGAAACAAAACTTCATATTATACGTATTGAATGATTAAGAATATGTATATAGTGAAATCATTTTAAGACAAAGGGCTTATGAAGTTTACATCCCTGATCATAAAATTGAGTACCGAATCGTCTATCATCGAGCAAAAAATGATTATTTAAAGACTAAGGTAGATAATAAGGGAAAACAGCCAGGATGAAGTCGCTACCTAAACACTTGTTACACATCGAACATTACAAACAAATCATCAACTTTGAATCATTATCATACCTTCAAGCTGTAGATGTATGTACATGGATGAATTATTATCAAAGAATGTGAATCTCGTAACTCCATATATGCTAACGTAAACATATACAATTCATATGTACAGTTATTTGCAAGCGAATCCCGACTTGATCATGTCCCGGCTCCTCCACTATCTGATAGAACCAATGTAGTTCGAAAGCGCTGTCCAAGGTGAGACCAGAGCAGGCTACCAAGGCCTAGGAGCCCTGGCCTGTCATCCAATCCACGCGCGCTTTTCCTGCCGACGATCAACGGACTCTGTGATGAAACACTCGGAGGCGTGCTAATGACCTGAACTGTCCCATCGATCTCTTGCTTCACCGATTCCAATGTTTCTGGTTTAATCTTGTATCCTCTAGCGTCTGTCACGAAGAATGATCCTACAGCTCTTTCTCCTTTGGTCCCTATCTCGGCCCTTGAGACTGATAGTCCATACTTACGGAAGACCCTTGTTACGTCTGAGAGTAGTCCGACCCTGTTCTTAGCTGAGATATCTAGTCTCAACCCCTGCAACACGTAACGCGATATTAATCAAGATGCTTTCGAAGGACTTAAAATTCATCCGTTATTAGGCACTTTAGCTAGTTGTTATAAAAGCATACCTGTGATGCTCTCCGCTCCACGGCTGCACTCAAGCATTGAGCTATTCTTTTTCGCTCGGTTTCCGAGATAAATGTGCAGCCATCCTTGGGCCTTACATAGTACTCCTGCGATGCATTTAGCAACATATCAGCTTGTATATTGACATGACATTGGTTCATAAGCCCATTTACAGATGAGAGTATGTGCTCACCTGGAAGGCGATGGAGTTTCGGCTGCTTACTGCTGCATGGAATACTTCAAAATCCAGATCCGTGAGAGTACACACGGTGTCAAACAGTAGCTTTTGACGGTCTCTGCTTCTAATATTCACTACTGCGTATCTCTTCTCTTCGCAATACTCTATGTTGATATGGGTGCAATCACAGTTTTTCCCGTGCGAATCATTACTCCATCCATTGTGAAAGATGCTCCCGCAGCTGCTACACATCTCATAGTCCTTGTCATCTGACATCAGTTGATGAAGCCGACGCTCAGTATGGGTTAAGCTCCCTGCTGGCGTGCTCACCCTAACACTTCTCTTTTCTCCCTCTTGATGGTAAGCTTCCACCACACTCTGCAACTGCTCTTGTATGTAAGCTTGTCTGGCCAAATCTATGATGGGTCCTCCACTCAACCGATCTTCTACATAAAAGATGCAAGCAGCTCGAGCGTGGTGAGTCCACGCCACGCCAGCATTGACATGGCATCCTAGCTTGGCCAGTGTGGCTGAAACCTCTGACAGTAATCCTGGTCGGTCCATTACGGTCATTTCAAGTGCTGTTTGATGACCTGTTGGAACATGACTCGGCCTCACTTCCTTCCTGGACATGCTTGGACATCCTTGAGGTTCCGCCTTGTTGCACACAAAGCCTAGGTCACGGTTCACCAACACAAATTTACAAGTCAATAATACAGTGCTGGAGTTAAATTTTACACCAGTGGAGGAACCAAGACCCAATGATCAACATATATATCCATCACAATATAATAAGTGTGTCAATTCATACAGTATAATCCTTCTAAATTCAGACACTCGTATATCACCTAATTCTCTGAATTTTAGTTCAAGTCATATTACTTTTCATGCGGAAACGCTGGCCCCGCTCCTGGTTATGACTAAGTAATTTGAGGATCAAAACAAATACATAGGAACAAGCAAAGTACCTCCTGGATGTATTCAAGGAGGCTCTTGTCCATTAATTTGTTGCCGAGTCGGTCAGTCACATGGAACACTGAACAAGCACATCAGCACAAAAACTCCAGCTTTGTACAATACTGTAAATCAAAGATAAGTAACTTTTTTGCGAGAAGCCAAGGAAAAATAGACACTAGATGCATGACATGAAGACACGAGAACAGAAGAAGGTGAACGAACCATCCATAAACCATCCACCGTCCGAGCAAATATACGACTTGGAGATGACGAGGTCTAGATCAGTGAGGATCTGCACCATGTCCAGTAGTATCCCATGCTTGTTTGCACTATCAACCTGCCACAAAAAACCAAGAACTCGTGTTTGAAACATGACAAGGCTGTCGAAATCGCAAAAGACTCTCCAAGTAAATTGAATCTCACACTGGACTAATTAAGCGACACAGGACATGTAAATTTAACTGCAATCGTCTAAAAGATTTCTAGTGACCGAAAATACAACTCCAAGTTCGTCATCTGCCAGAAACCCTTAACCAAAGCTTATCAAGGGATTTTAGCTTGTTAAATTTCCATGCCTTGTTGACTATTCATTCATACACCTCAAAAGTCAATCACATCAAGCAATGTATGATTTTCGAGACTATCAAAATTTTTCTTACACCATATATATTAACCGTCCCCTTATCCAACATCTGCAAATGACTGCTGTATGATTACCCATCCAGAGTCAGCTCACATAGCATAGTATCAATCCATACAACTTTTTGCCATGACATTAACATGATAGTACTTTCCGATGGTCCGATGGATAAGATGCCGTTGATAAAAAAGCAATCTTGATAGGATTATAAATAAAAGTCATTGACGAGGTCCCCTTGATATTTGCATCCAGTAGGAATCGAACCTACTAATTTGCCAACTTACCGTTGGACGCTTTAACCATTCAGCCTTAGATGCAAAACCTAATCAGGGATCTTCATCTTTAGGTTTGATCCAGCTTAAAAGTTACATCTTGCCTATAAGTTATATTTTACAAAATACAGTAGATGTTATCCATCAATTAATGTTTCGTATTGGATTTAATACAAAAATTAGATCGATATAGAGTTGTATCGATCTTGGATGTACGAACGATTGGATGGACGACACTTGAATCCCCGATTTATTGAAGGGATCGAAGAATTTGTACAGAATGCTCTTTAACACGACGAGGGTCGTTTCCCGGGACGTTTAAAATGTCCTTGTATAAAATATAAGAACGGGAGATTTCAAACGGTGGATGATTTGAAGTGTCACCTAATTATTAGGGGATTCAGGAAGGATTATTATGTTTGGGTGTATTACGGCGAACAAAGTGGTGCGGTACCTCAAGCAGATTTTCCTGATCCTTCCAATATTTCTCAGCCCATGAACAATATCGAGGACATGCTAATTGATGCCTTTTCACCGGAATATTATGAAGAGACCGAGGCTGCGAAAGAACATGCATATGACGAGGGTCCCCCACATGAATCCAAGTATTATTTTGATATGTTGAATGCCTCGCAGTCTCATCTTTACGATGGTTGCAGCATGTCTTTATTGGCCGTTGCTTCTCGCCTTTTGACTCTGAAATGTAAATACAACCTACCCCATAGAGCGGATGATGGAATCTGTAAGTTGTTGAAGAACGTGTGCCCTTCAGATAATATCATGAAGGACGGGATGTACGACATCAAGT
>JAOVYX010010486.1:0-33797 GCA_035668315.1 Drosera spatulata | reverse complement strand
TCCTCCCATTGTGTAACAACCCCAGTTGATCCCACAATGGCGACCAACAGAAGAAAGATGGAGAACACAAAGGAAACTAAGATAATCAGATCTTCCAATCTCAAGTCATAGTCAGTGGTTCCATTGACTGAGATGAGACGAATCAGCCCAGATAGTGTGAGCAATGTATTCAACAAAAAGCTCGAAACCCAGAAAACTCGAAGTGACAACGGATGCTTAACTGCTTGAAACCTCTTCTCATGGACGATTACGATTGAAAGAGCCAAGTTGGTAGCTCCTTGTACTAACCAAAAAGTCCCATTCACTAGCTTCCATGGAAATTGGCTGCTCTTTTCAAAGGTTAAAATACATGTTACCAAATCAATAACTGTCAAGACAATTGTCACTGTGAGAGACAGCTTGAACCATAGGTTAACGTGGACATGAGAGCCGCTTCGGCCATTGGCAAATGAAGTGTTCGTAATGGCAGAGGTATGACCAGGTTTGCTCAAAAAGAACTTAGAAAAGAGCTTTCTGAGAGTGAAAACAAAAAGAACAAGTAGGAAGAGGATGCTTAGACACGATGAAAGAGCCCTTTGAGGACATGGGGAAAGAAACATAAACTCGAGCCATAACAATATGAGAGAAACATCTTTATCCTCCAGGGACTGTTGAACAACTGAACCAGAACATGAAAGGGTCGTCAGCCAGAAATCTGACGACATCTTCATGTCCCTCAAAAAATGAGCAACAGATTATCCACGTTACACCTCCTTCTCATGAAGCTCTGAATCCCAAAATCCTGGCAAACGATGAAAGCAAAAGGCATTAGAGACTGAGATGATACCAGGAGATTAGGGTGCTCGACCTTCTTACGTTTTGAGTTATGTCAGATAAACTGGACTAAGACACATTAAAGTAATCCGGATACCAAACCTATTCCTTGGAATGCCAAACCAATCTTCCTATCAAGCAGAGCTTTAACACGATATACCATCCTATCTACTCTGTCTGGTTTTTTGGGGTAATAGTGATGCAATAAAATTTGGCAAAATTTTTTCAAATATGTGCTTTACTTCACCAGGAACAGAAAGGAGTTCACGAAACAGATTTCGAAAATTGTCATGTCAAAAACAAAAAAGAAAAAAAAGGGAAACATTTAGTGATGAACACAAAAAGCATTTGCAGCATAAATATGGGCATTGAGCTCTATAAATCTTGATCGACATCATAATCAAACTTCCGTTCAAAAAAGCGGATAACAAGGAATCAGCTAATCCAGGCATATTAGAGACAGAATCTAACAATCACATAATAAATTTAATACACGAGCGTGTTGCAATAACCTTAACGGCTGCCACCACAGTCACCGCTATAAAAAGAAAACAGGAACTCGATGACTTGATCGCTGATGCCCAAGAAGACAAGAATACATCAGCAAGAACTCTATCACAGTTAAGTAACTCTAACTAAATACAGAAAACTAACAACCTATATACACAGATACATCATTTCTAGCTGAATCCATGACACTAACTGATTCCATTCACGTAAAGCACTGTAATCCGAAAGAACAAAGACAGGAAACCGGAAGCAATAACATGAAAAATACTATCAATTCAACAAAACTATGCAAGAAGCAAAAATCCAAGATGCAATAGTACTCATCCTCACCAAAGAAGAAAGCAAATCAAATGACAGCAATTGCCTAATGTTTTGGAATTTTTGATGACTTGAAGCATCAAAGTGGGAGCTTTGAGTCCACAATGAGAGAGAAAAAAGGGGCGGTTATAGAAAAAGAAATGGTGATGAGCTGATGATTGGTGGCTGGTAAGTGTTGGATTTTGTACTATTTGAGGCATGAACCACTAGGAGGCTAGGAGGAAAATCCGTGGAGAAATGGTGTTAGCCATCCCAGGAACTAGACAAAACGGTCCATTGGTTGTATCTTGTGATAATATTGATCATACAACTATGTTTTTGGCACCTTCTTCATTAATAATTCAAGCGTATTCCATACATCCTTGACTCTTGACCCATCTATGATCTACCCACCACGAATTTATATTACAAAATATATCGTGACATTACTTCTCTGAGTTCAACATAAATTTGAAAAGTCTACAGTTGCCCATTTCTCTCATAAACATAAGGGGTTGATTGTTCAAAATGAGCTTAGTCCACAAAAAAAACTCAAACTTCACCTGTTTACCCCGAATCCTGATGCTATGCTTCAGTGAGAAATCTACACTGATGACAAAAATGGATATTCTGAACTTCATTTCCTTCGAACTAAGAAAATCTCCGACAACTACTATACACTAAGAACATGGAAATTTTGTTATTGGTTCACAGTAGTTTGTTCCGGGTGTATTTCAGTTTGATGATTAGGTAATGTGATTTTCTACGACTTCCAATATCAAACAACTATAGTATACACAACAATGAAACTGCAGTACAGTACACCAGACCCGTTTGGCTGGGCTGAGAATGCTTAAAGGTGCTTATAGTTGATAATCATAAGGAATTGCTGATTGTGAAATTAAAAAGTTAAAAACAAGCTGTTTTAAGTGTTTGATAAATTAAGGTGATTATTGATGTCACATTTGTGTAAAAATAATGATTTGTTTTTTATTTTTCTTCCTCGCGACAAAAAAAAAAGTAAGTGAGAGAATTTTAAGGGGATTTTTTTATTAAAAAAAATGGTCAAATAGATTTTCAGGATTTCACCTTAAGAAATAAGCAACATAAAAATTGATTGACAAACAGACTCTTAAATTTTAAAATTATGCTTCAAGAAGAATCGAGCTTTAAGCCCAACCAAACACCTCCAATATCATATGTTGCTTGTTAGCTGCATTAAAATCAAACCCGAAGCACCCAAATAAAATTCTCCTAAATCAAAAGAGAAGTTTAAAAAAACAGAGAGAAATAAATAAATCTATGGCTGCAACGGTACATAGCTTTCAAATCATATTCAAATGACAAGTCATATACTCCCTTCGTTTCATATTAAATGTAACGTTTTTCTTATTGGGTCGTTCCAAAATATATGCAACACTTGCTTTATTTTCATATTTGGAATCAAATTTATATTAAATTAAACACAAAATTTATATTAAATTAAACACACTATCCCACACCATATCCCGCTAACTTCTCTCACATTCTCTCGTATATTTTCACATCAACTATCACCATCATAAAGAAAATACAACATATTAATGGACTTCAACTCTCATATAAAATGTCGTGCCGGTCAAACTGTTTCATATAATTCGGAACGAAAGGAGTACATAATAGTAACAATATTTTTAGTTATTTAGTTACTTTCTCAGTCCCATATAATTTGCATCGTTTTGTCATTTATGGAAGTCCTATATTTTTTACAACATTTCTATTTTTGGAATGTTATGTGTGGGTAGGAATTAAAAAAGATGACGAAACAAATGAATATCTGGTTGAGAATTTAATTTGAATGATAAATGAGATAAATCAAAATTTACGTGAAAGTAAATGTTGCAAAATATGTGAAACGAAGAGAATATTTATTTATTTATTTTGATATAAACCTAACAACATTACTTTGATATGAGGTCTTTAACAAACTCAAGCTAGCTCATCTTTCCACTACACCTTCAGAAGGTATGGGATCAATATCAATAAGTTAATGAAATGATTAAACACATAATGAAAGGATAGTGATAACTACTAAAATTATTCAAACAATAAAATTCACCAAAAAGCTCCAGTGCGGTGCTCTCCCATCTCCACCCCAACGCCGCCTACCCCGCCGCTGATGCCACCGCTTCTCCGGCGTATCCTCCCCGCCGAACCGCCTCTCGATACTCCCATTTCCGGTTGGCCCGCATTCCCCGCTCGATCGGCCACACAGGATAAGCGAGGGATCCATTTCGCCTCGGCGATTTTCGATTGATTCGAGAATGGGACTGAGACGCCGAGGCGGAGATCGTACGGAACATGATCGGAAACGGTGCCGGAGGATGAATCGCCAAGGCGGCGGCGGGTGGTCCGTCGGGGTTTTGGTGAAATGGATTAACGATCCCGGTCAAAATCAAGGGCATGTTCGGATATACGATTACGGCATAATAAGATCCTGATAATAATAGTGAAGTTAAATACGCTCTCTTTACACTGATCAACAAAAAAAAAATAGGGTCTCTTTCCACAATTTTTTTTTATGAATTTTTATATATAATTATTTTAAATTTTATAAATTTTTTAAAAATCAATTCAAATCTTTTATATTTATAAAAATATTATTCAAGTTATATGACATTTTCAAAAACACTACTCAAATCATATGATATTTTCAAAAATATTACTTATATGATATTTTTAAAATAATTGTTATTGTTAGTAAAATCGTTATTTTTAATGATTTTTGTTTATTTTTCTTTTGTTTAATCTATTCATCAATCTAACTTTTTCATTCTATTGTATAAAAACCTATTATTTTTATATTTTTTCTTCAATTTTGTCAATTTTTTATTCTAAAATCTTAATTATCTTATTAAATTTTTTTAATTCAACCACTCAAATCATAATGATCATTACTTTGGATATAAAGATGAAAATGTTAAAAAAAAGATTAAAAAAATATCAAAAATTGTTAAAGTCAATGAATTCGTTAATGAGAACAAATATTATGTAAATTTCATATGATTTGGATAGTATTTTTATAATTATTATGATTTGAGATGATTATTTTATAAATTCCTAAAATTTGAGATGATTATATGTAAAATCCATTTTTTTATGAAAACTTTAGCTCCTCGATGATAAATAAACATGGTGAGAATCATGTGATTCACTAATAAATTTTTAATTTTTACTAAGCATACATAGTGTATTCAAATGAAGAATGTCAGATAAATTATCCGTACTATTTCTTTGATAATAGTGTCTAAAATTTCAATTTGGATATGAAGTAGAGGAACGATTGTTGTTCCTCTAAAATCCTTGGAGGACACGGCATGATATTGTCGAGGAGAAATCGCATGAAATTGACATGAATGAATAAGAGAAATCGTCATGTATGACACACTAGCTAAGATTTGAGGAGGTCCATGGGCCAATACATGACAAGAGTACAATAATTCTGATGTTTTGGTTTTTAGTACTTCATGATTCTTATACTATTCCCGTCAAAGTTCAATTCAACGTACTACTTCATTTGTTTTGTGCATATGCATCCTAAGAATAAGAGAATATACTCCCTTCATCCCACACGAAAATTACAACAATAGTTTTATATGGATATTTATAAAAATTGTTTCATCCGTCTCATAAAAATTAATATAATTTGACTTTTGATATTATTTCGTATATATTTTGATTAATTTCGTTTTATCATTAGATAACATAAAATTGAAATTTTTTTACCTCAGGTTATACTACATAATAAGAATTATCATTAGTGTCTCATGAAAATTTTATAAAAAAAATTATTTGATCGTCCCTCGAGACGGGTCAAAGTTCGTCTCGATATATACCCACAGTCAATTTTTTATAATTTTCATGAGACGAAGGATAAAAATATTCCTATTTTTTATTTTATATCACATCAATTTATTTCATTTTTCTTTTTTTACATTCATGAATAAAAAATATCATTACTCATAAAATCAATATAATAAACTTTTATGTCAAATCAATTCGTTGTGATTTTAAAAGATAAAAGGAGTATATTTTCATTTTGTCCATTTCATCTGTTAGCTTCTTACTATACTCGATGCTACCGGTTACAAAGGGACCAGAAAAGAAGCGTTTAACACTTTTCCTTTGATCAAGACAACAAATGGGCCCATATGTGTCTCGTGTGAATGTGTGTACCACATCATTATGTTTTTTATGGTTCAGATTCCATGCATAGGTTGAAGAAGGGGCTCGCATGTTTGTTTTTTCTTTTTTATGAGGGGGATGATCCATGTGAATCTATCAATCACCAATTATAACACACCACATATCGATGTCGAGGGTTGCTTTAGATGTGGAGTATTATTGAGTTGGGGGTAAGGCATAAAGATAACCTAAAAAGGGGCAATAGCAACGATAACCTGTCGATCGCTGCCCCTTCCATAGGTTTTTTTTTTCTTCCATTTCATTCACGTAAAGTAGACGATCGTCGTTCTTGTTGTTGTCCGCTTAAGTCGTAAAGATAAAAGATGCACTCATCAATTCGAAAAGACGAGATGATTTTGCAATAAGACACGAGACAGTTATGTGGAGTAACTTAAAGTTGGATGGAAAAGGGATAGGGCAAAGGACTTTGTAGACTTCAAGTAGCAAAGTGGGTACTTGTGAGTATTGCACTGTACTCACCATCGAACATAGAGAATTGTCGACTTCGTACTTTGAAAATGCAAAAGCTAAGAAGTAAAAAAAGAAAAAGAAAAAAGAGTCCACATATTTCAACAAATCAAATTATCTTTTGATGATTTAAAAAAAAAAAAAATCTCGACTACATTGAGGAAACGATGGTTCATCATCAAGTTATTTTTTAGGGATTTATGATATTGAATTTGCTTATCATATTATTTCATCATCCCAAATTACTTATAACTATTTATCATTTTGCATTAATGAACACATTTTGAAAAGTTTTTTTGTCTTGACGATGAAACAAAATTATGTCATTGATCTTGGCTGAACTATATAACTTTAATTATTATTAATATTTCAGAATATTTTTTAAAGAAAAATAATTTTTTATCATCTCGTGATGTAAGTTAAAGTTTATCTCGACATATACGTGCGATTATAAAAATCAAATAAGTTCGAGATTATTTCAAGAATAGTTTTGTTCCCGGCTTAATTAATACTCCACTTGTCTCATAAAAGTCCAGCACTTGTATTTCTCTGATTCTCATAATAATTATAATATTATCCTATTTGAGAATATTTTTTTTCAAAAATATCAAAACATTCATATATTTTATTCCATACATATCAATTCACTACACTATTACTTCTCCTCTCATTTTTTTTTCTCTCATAAACCTTAAAAAATAAAGATATTTTTACTAAAAAATTCAACATATATATAAATTTATATATAAACCAATTTATTATATTTATTTTGAAACGAGGGGAGTAATTTTTCATTATGGGTTTGGACCTAATCTTCATAGTCGCAAGACTCATAACCCCTTTACGGAGGGAAAAAACAATGATTAATCAAATCATCAATGTAAATCTAGTTATATACAGAATAATTAACGTAACTTGCGACTGGAAACTTAAAAACGACATGCTCATCAACTTTGGATGGAAACAAAATCAATCATTATAAATATATAATATAAATCTGAGAAATTTTTTTGATTGATCATTCACATGTTCATTTTCGATTGATTAATAATTATCCATATGTGAATTTTTTATTGGTTGATTTCACAATGAATTAACTAATATCATTAAAAACTTTATTGTTAAACATATGAATGATTAAATAATTATGTGAAAATTTGAAGGTATAATATTACATATTTTTTATTTAATCGAACTCTTCTTTGATCAATTATGACATGAATAATCATATTAAAAAACTGAATATTTTATATTTTATTATCTCATATTACAATAATGTTGATGATTTTATGTATTATTCAATATTAAGATTTTTTTATAATTGAATAATGAATGAATAATCGATAAATTAAAATTTATAATATAGAATATAATTACTTAATATAAAATAAAATATTTATTAATAATAAAAATAATAATATAATACATCATGAAAAATATAAAATAAAAAATTATATAATCACGAATAGAGATTTAGGAATCTCTAATAATGCACCGCTCAAACACTATTAGTAATCTCTAAAATTATATGGTTTAGACAGAGTTTAAACTTCAAACGAACCCAGACACCTCCAATCAAACACTATTCCTTCGTCATTCTAAAACCCTACCAAAACCCTAAGTCTCATTCTCAGTTACTCGCCCAATCGCCTCGCTCACCGGAATTCGCCGCAGCGCACCCCACCGATGGATATCGACACTGATCCTTCTCCGACGCCGACGGCCACCTCCACCAGGTCGCTTCCTTTTTCGTAAACTATGGGTTGATGTTCGAATCTGTGAAATGAATGGTTCACTTTGGATTTTGGATGCTAAATTTGGGATTGCATGATATAGGTTGAGCTTAGAGGGGAAATACAAGACTCTAGTTAGCTATGATGTATTAGGAGACATTCTCTCAACAGAGGTAAGATACTAAAGACTAGTACATCCCGCACCGGTGACGAGATATTGGGTAGTAGTTGTTGCTGTAGTTAGCTATGATACATATTAAAGATATTGGGATAATATTGCCGGTAACAGAAGAAATAGTGCCACATTATTGGGATGATATTGTGAGCATTGCACCATAAGTATTGAGCTTTTGTGTAGTTCCGGAACTTGATGTAAGAACATCTACGGCTTGTGTTCATGAGTTCAAATCGTATGACCTTGTTTGCTAAAATTGACACTTTCTATATTGCGGGATGATGCATTTTCCTAGCTCAAGCCTAATGCTTGGCATTTGCATATGATTGTGTGTCTTTCTATCAAAAGTTTGAGTTTTTGGTTGGGTTGGTTTCAAACTATGAGACAGAGAAGTTGACAATGCAAAAGGGCAGTGGGAAACGGTGGGACTCAAAATCCACACTGTTTGGAGTAAATGAATAAACGATTAGGGACATATTTGTGTGTGTTGTACTTGTACATTGGCTAGTTGATGATTTTCAGCTTAGGTTGAATCTATGTTTGTAGCAGTGTGCCTTGTGCTGGCTTCTTTTGTTTTGATGAATGAAATTTAGGATTATGCTAATGACCTAGAATAGATTGCAATCAAGCTTTGTAGTTAGAAATTCTAAGGAAAGGCGATATATTTTTTTAGTCAAAAGGATAGATTTACAAGGACAAGCAGATTTGATACAGAAAATAGATGACTAGTGATTGTATAGCTCGAACTAGAGTGCATAAAATGGAACTGTCGGTATCTCACTTGTGTATTGATTATGTCATGAAAGTTTTGAAATAGGAAACATTTGATTGAGATCAGGGAAAAAACTGGTGTTGTATACTTCATTTTGCTGGGATTGTAGTTTATTTGGTCAGAACCATGCCAAGTGTCATCTTGCATGTGGTTGTGCACTTGTGTTGTATGTGGAATTGTGGACTGTAACTCTCTGCGAAAGCCTCTCTTTGTATATGTTTTAATATAGCTGGTCGGGTAACAAGTAAATGAAATTCTGCACCTTAATATAGCCATTGTCTATGGAATTTGTATGTTTGGATTGGCACTCATTATATACCGACCCTCTTTCCATGTCTTTGAATAAGAATAGTTCATCGTTCCAGCATAGTTTGTTGCTCTTTTTTGTGTGGTTCTTTTGTTTTATGATGCCATGGTTTTCATCATTGTCCATAAAAATTCTTGCTGGTCTTACTCCAATGCTTAGACCTGTCCTGCATCTGTTCTGGTCGCACACTTGTGCTTAAGAGTTTGAAAACATTTTTTGTATTGTCGTTCTCTTAGATTTTAGTATTTTACTATATGGATATCATTGAGATTGTTATTCCTCCTTTGCTGCCACTTTCTATTCACATAAGGTTGGTGCCAATGGCTCTTGTCCAACAACAGGCACAAATGTACGGCGTGCTTCAAACAGTATAAGAAAAAGGAGCATCTTATTGAGCATATGAAAGTTTCATGCCACTCGGCCCATCAGCCTAAGTGTGGAGTGTGTCTGAAACATTGCAAGTCCTTTGAATCACTACGGGAACATCTTACTGGTGATTGTTTTTCGACCTTTTTCGATTCTGTTCTTCCTTTTGGAATCTCAGCTTAATGATCCTGTTTTCTTATTATAGAACTTTTCGGAACTGTTATAGGCCCACTGGCGAAAGGTAATTGTTCAAGCGTCTTTGTCACCAGAGGCTGTAACCTCTGCATGACAGTGTTTGAAGACCCGCTTGTCCTTAGTGAGCATAAATGGTCGTGCCGCTTATCTCGTCCAACTCCTCTTGTAAGCTTACAGGTTATTCCAAGTATAGATTTGTTTGACATAGAACTTACAATTGCTCGATTATTTGATAGTCCAGAAATTTGCAGGGGACAGTAACATTGTCTTATATAAAGCCATATACTCACAATCCAGTTCAAGAGGGGATAATGCATGGTGGACGTAGGGAGGCAGTTGCGCTGGATTGTGAGATGGTTGGCGGTGGAAGCGATGGATCACTTGATATTTGCGTGAGGGTTTGCCTTGTTGATGAAGATGAGAATGTGATCTTCCACAGTTATGTAGAACCACTAATTCCCATAACAGATTACAGGTATATGCCTACAGTCTTGTATATGACATCCACACTTGCAATTACTAAACAATCCATGTCTGGATGATTACCCAAGGTGTGAAAAAACTGGGTTGACTGAAGAGCATCTGCAAGATGCAATGCCACTTAAGGAAGTGCAAGAGAATATTTTGACATCTTTGTACAATGGTGAGTCAATCGGAATTGTAAGGCTGGACGGTGGAATGGCTAGGCTTCTTGTGGGGCATTCCGTCAACCATGATCTGGATTGTTTGAGATTGAACTATCCGGACCACTTAATCAGGTAACATTCTGCCATTGCGTTTTTAGATGACGCTTCAATTTTTATTCAATCATGTACATTGAATTCCTTGCTATTGCTTTTCAGATGACCATTCTTTCCGGCTTTTTCATTGGTTAAAACTGAATCATAGGAACTGCTGCTCTATACATACATGTCCGCTAACAAGTCAGAATCTTGGTGTGCCAATAATCCCTTTTTGCCTCGTGTGCTCAATGGTTCCTTTCTTTGGATGCAGAGATACTGCCAAGTACCGCCCATTGATGAAGACAAACTTGGTCAGCCACTCACTCAAGTACTTAACGAATACATATCTGGGGTGAGCTATCTTGTTACTTCCTCTACCCGTCTAATAGAAGGGATAATTTGCTCATTTAGTAATTGGAACTGCACAGCGAAATCGTTGTTGGAGTTCATAATGTCGTCAACTTGATTAGCAAGAGTACTAGCTTATCCGCCCGTGCAATAATGCACCGGACACAAGAATATTCGTCCTACAATAGAAAAAAGAGATATGATAATTTTTTAACTGATAGTGGTGATAAGATAGAATTAGATTTGAATCATCTTATTTGTCTCCAAATGAAATATTATTGAGTTTTTGTTTATTTTCATCAATTGTTAAAATTGACATTTAATATTAATTATAGATTTGATAGATATTTGAATTAAATTTTTACC
Organism: Drosera spatulata; assembly: GCA_035668315.1. NCBI lineage: Eukaryota > Viridiplantae > Streptophyta > Magnoliopsida > Caryophyllales > Droseraceae > Drosera > Drosera spatulata. Next base: position 22,501 of record JAOVYX010010486.1, on the reverse strand, counting down.
TCTTAAAATTCAATCAAAATATATTGTCTGACCATAAAACTATATTGAATTAATCTTTTTTCTTTAAATTTGACTATTAATTGTATTTCAACGGGATGAAAAGGTTAAGATGGATGTGTGGACATATAGGAATAGATAGGATACGAAATGAACTTATCAGGCAGAAAGTAGGTGTGGCTCCAATGGATGATAAGATGAGGGAATCACGACTAAGATGGTATGGTTATGTGAAACGCAGGTCAGTCACAGCTTCTGTTAGGAGATATGGAGTTTGGGAATTAGCACATATCAAGAGAGGATGAGGGAGACCTAAAAAGACATGAGAGAAACCTTGAAGTATGATATGGTCTATCATAATCTTACAGAAGATGATATACATGACAGATTGAAATGACGTCGTCGTATTCATGTAGCCGACCCCACTTGATGGGATAAAAATTTGATTTGTTATTGTTTATTATTAATTGTATTTGTTTCTAGCTTATGAATTTTTTATCAAAAGACCTCAATTGAAGTCAAAATAAAAAGATCTTAATTAAAGTCAATATCATCTCTATTTGCTTAGCATAGAGTATATATATTCAGCTTATGAATGTGTTCCCCACATGAACATCGCACCAAGTCCGAGACGCACTTATCTGCTTTTGTTTAACTATTCAGGAATTTGTGTTTGACTATCTACTAGCCATTTTCTTTGCCAATTACGTTAGTAACGTATTAGCTCTTATTTCATTCACGCAAAAGATTGCAACTGTCATTTTTTGTTGCCACCGAGCCATTCATACTGCATTTTTCATTGCATCGATTGGGAATATGATAATACCACTGCGGCATGAATAATCCATGCTCATTCTACAAATGCAAACCGTTGAGGTTTACCATGCTCTTTTTTTAGAGTTAAATTTGATACTAATGCCACACATATATCAGGTTGATAAATTCGCCCAATTTCATGGGCCGGTGCATTACCAATGACTCGTAGTTATCTGTTTAGGATGCCTTCTTCATTAGGTTAGTTTTGGGTCGGTGTGACCGAGAGAAAATGTTATTGTAATGACATACTATCTTATTTGGTTCATTCTGATGCAGATATGAAATTCAGACAAGAGTCCATGATCCGTATGAAGATTGTGTCTCTGCCATGCAGCTATACAAGAGAATGCGTGCACAGGTCCATGATATCCGTGTTTCTAGAATATCTGATCGACCTGCCAACCCTTCGAGTAATGGGGAACTCAATCCGTGGGACATGAAGGGCCTCGATAAGCTGACTCCTGACGAACTGTTTGAAATGTCAAGACCAGACTACAAATGTTGGTGTCTGGACTCTATCTCGTTGCACTAACAACATCAACCCAAGTGCGTGATCACAGATGACTATGCGTAGGATTACAGAAAGGCTAAGTTTTTGTTAATAGGTCCATAGCTTTCTGTTTAGAACTCGACAGGATTGCGGAGCAGTGGAAAGTCTCTTTTTGTTAGTCGGGGCTCCGTGGGATGTAAGGTACTCGCAGTGTTATTTATCTGATCAGAACAAACCAGAGGTGCCTGGATAGTATGAATCTCGGCTCCGATGTCTATCAAACATATCTTCCCCAAATCTTAAGACAACTGATCATAGGATGAACTCTTTGCATTGGTTGTGCGCCAACCTTATGGAGAGTGGTAAAAACAGCTTCTATCAAAGATTCGATTCACTAAAAGGAAAATCTCTCTGAACTATTCGATAATGACACATGTTTTTAGTTTGAAAATATGCTGTTGATTTCTTATAAAAAATTTTAAATGATTTTTGGTTTCAAAATAACACAATTTTTTATTAAAATTAGTGAATAATATACAGATGATAATTTTTTCTAATGTAGTTTAATATTTAAATAATATTTTTTTAACGATAGAGAGATTAAATGCACATGTGTTGGTGTTGTAGTATTCGACTCAACCTTCAAAATTACATCCGTTAAGTTCAATCAAAATTTTATCCAATATTAATGGAGATCCAAATCTCAATATAAATACATCCCTATATTTTAATCTTCATCCTGTTATGACATATCTTTGTTTTTTTAGATAGACACACGTGTTAATTTTCCAACAATCTCCATCCAAAAGATAACTACCGTGATACGAAAGTCAGAATGGCAAAAAAGGATTAACAGTAGCACCATAAGTCCATACTGTCACTTATCTTTCAGGGTTCCACCATTCCCTCTTTTTTGTCTGCAAATCTGCATCAATGGCTCTTACCATCCCCAAATCGTCCTAGATTTCCCCAAATCTCAAAACCTCCCGAATCAAAATCAACCACCCTCGCAATCCAATCCCATTCACCCAAGCCCTAAATCGGATACCCAAATGCCTCAAAGATCGATCTCGGCCCGCAACTCGATCGATTCTTGCACAATCCAGCTCAATTCCTGGAACCCATTCTCAAACCCTAACCCTAAATCCAATCCCAAATCCACCCACCTCGATTCCGATTCCCACACATCCAGCCCCCGATTCACGACCCCAAAGGGATTCAATCTCAGCACGAAGCGCCCCTGCTTGGCGGATCGAGCCACGACCTCGTTTTCCCTTTCGATTGACAACATCGATTTCTCAAAGCTGACACTTTTCGACGACGGCCACGCCCCTCATCACTATTGCAAGGGGGAGAGTAATCACAGGTTGAGGATGATAGCGAGGAAGAGAAGGCGGCGTGGGTCGAGGTCGGTTTCCGGTAGGAGCAGCGATCGGAGCGTGACGAGGACCGGGAGGCGGTGTTCGATGGGCGCGAATGTGAATGTGAATGCGAATGGGACGTGTTCGGATTTCATGATGGGGGCGGGAGGGACGGATTCGAGCGGGGAGATGTTTAATTGGAATGGGAACGGTGGCGGGTGGGGTTCGGATGTGAGTGAAGCGAGGAGTTTGAGGAGGGAAAGAGGGGAGGGTGGTGGGAATGGGATTGGGGAGAGGGAGAATTCGGGGTGTGGAATCGGGTTTGATGAGAGGTGGAACGAGTCGGGGTATGGGAGTGAGCCAGGGTATCGAGGGGATGCGGAGTTCGGATATGGGGATGAGTTGGATGAGGAGGATGAGGATGCTAGGATCTTGTTGTTGGAAAAGAGATTTGGAGGTGAGTTCCATTCCTTAGAAGCTTTGCTATTGGGATATATTTGCTTGTGTGATTGCTCCTTGCAATGAAGCTTTGTTCAATATCAAGATGATATAGAGCAGTGTTATTGATTTAGAAAGTCTTAGTGATGGACTGACAGTGTCATGGCAATAGGAAGACTGAGTGCTTAATATCTTGAATTTAGGGAGAAATACTCCTATGAGGTAACGTTTTTGGTTTAAGCAAGTATGTCTAGTTCCTTTAAATTTGTGCTACTGTTGGAAACACTGGGAAATTGGGAGTCTAGAACTTGGCAACGAAGTGTGTCTTCGCACAAATGCTCCATATATAAAAACTGTGGTTCCTCGTACCCCAATGATTCTGCTAGGTGGTTGGCTGGAACCATTGCGAACTTGCATTCATGATACCTGTGTGGGCTGTTAAGAGCATTGGTAAGTTGGGAGGGTGAGTCATTTGGCTAACCGTTAACCAGTTTGGAGACATATTACTTAATGGGTGATAGATACATACGTTGGCTGCGTAACCTTAACCAGCCAACAAAGGCTAGTCGTCCATTTGAAAAATGAGCAGCTGGATTAAATTCAAACTCATCTCTATCCGGTTAAAAGAATCCTGGATATACAAAAAAAAAAAAAAATGCCATCCGGAAAAAGAACCTCGGAAGTAATGGAAATTTTTTGAATCTTGACCGTCCATCTCACAAATGAACGGTTAAGTAATGGTGGGTGTATAATCATTCCCAGTCAACGTATGCCATTTATCATCACCCTTACTTAATTGTTCGGAGAGATGAATAGAAAGTTGTCTTATTCTATGAGTCGTGGCTGGATACCAATATGTTCCCTTCTGGCCACAGCACCAGGATTGCTTGTGTTGTTGTGGTGTTGGACATCGCATATTGATCTTCATGGCTGTTGAGGTGTTTTATGTAAGATTTACCCTCATGTTTGAAGTGTTAACGCACTCTCATGTTGACATGTTTGTTCGCTTGGCTTGACTTGGCTCATATTATGTTGCTTGTTTATGAGAATCCATGATGCAATTGCTAGTTTATGTTTGTGGTTTACGCACAAGTGCTCGCATAATGGAAGAAAACATCCTCTACAAAAATACGCTGTGCTGATGAACTCTAAATATAATCCCGTCAGTATGAACTTTTTGTCATTTTTACTGTGCAGTACTATTATTTCATACATTCTTCATTCATTTGATTCATCAAAAATAAAAAAATATAAAAAATCCACACTTTTGAGTTTTGAGATGCAATACTAAGCTTTTGTTTGAGACCTAGTTTGCAATTTAAAGATGATTGCTTGGTGAGTTAGAGTCAACCAACGACGGTTGCCATGTTCTTCCTATTGCTTTTGTAGCTGCCTTCCGCACTTGGAGCTGTGTTCATGTTATTCTAAAAACTTACTGTAGAATTTCTTTCTCAATAAAGCGAGACTAAGTAAATTGGACGAGCAATATGTGATGCTAGAAAACTGCTCTATGGTTTGAGCTGATTGGCCAAAGTTTGTGCTCGAGTGTTATCGTGTACTTGGTCGCTGTCTTCATACCTCATTATCTCGGGGTGGACAATCAATAGCATACATTGCCTGGCTAACTCATTTTACAACATCGGATGTTTCTTCCTCGTGCAGATGCAAACATGGAAATGGTTGGTGATAACACGTTTATGGAGCAAAAGAATCATCACAGAGGACGTAGGAAGAAGCAGGACTGGAAGACGATGGGTACTCTAAGATGATGGATTGTTAATCTCCTCAGTTCACAGTTCACAGTTTTTGACTTTGTGTAATCTCCTCAGGCAGAACACGTCACGGCAGCTTGGTTTTTTAGGCTGTGTGGAATAGTCTGAGATCTGTTGGTAGAATTGTTTGTCGACATTAAATATTTTACTTCTGTAATATCATTATTTAAGGTGCATTGGTACAATAGCTTGACCACTTCCCATAGTTCTCAGGTCGCTCGGATTCCGAAAGCAACAAGATCTGAACTCATATGAGGAGGCAGCTTGGGGCGAGTCATGGAGTTGGATAATGCAGAAGGTCCTAGAGGAGATGAATGTATTGAATCGGATATTAACTCTGGATTTTGTGCCATAACTTATGGCTTACAGTTGATAGTGATCGGACAAGTTCAATTCTATTTTCTCATATGAATCAATCCGTTCTATTTACCTTTTACAAGCTCGAAACTTAGTGCGATTGTGATTATATTTCGAGAAATAGAATTAGCCGATGACCCTTTTCCCTAGAAAAGGGAATCTTTAGTTGGATCTTTTTCCATTTTTTCCGATCTTTTTCCTGTTTCGTCGGGAAATGAATATCTTTCTAATCTGTAATCAGGTGAAATTCAATTCTATGTATCTTGTGGAGGGGTTATTGGTTATGATGTGACGTTTATGTTTATGTGAGAACTCATGGTTGACCGTGTTTTGAGACGTGCCAAGAGTAAGCAAGTCATGGATACCAATTATACCATGACCTTGATTAATTATTCATAGGCGTATTTAGTTAAGGTAATGAAAGGTACAACACATCGTACAAATATCAGATCAGAAACAGTACGTTGCATCCGATCTTGTGAACCACCGTATGGAGAAGCTTAGAGTGAAAGCTTATTCAACTGTACATTCCCTCAAATCTGACCGAATATACAACCAACGAAAGCAATGTCACTGTTACACTAACGATACCTATGTTTGCATGCGCTCCATCCCATGAAAAACACACAATTCGTACAATGGAATTTGTTGAAACAAATTTTGATTCATACTATAGATAAAATTATTCACGTCTCATTATTTCTTAGTCTATCCATTATGGTAACAAATGATTGTTGTTCGCATCATACAGTTTGATGAAATAACAAATGTTGTGATTCCTAACACTATAACAAATGTTACATCTAATAGGAATATCATAATCCAATCATCCTAGGGATGGCAATGAGGCGGGTCTAGGTCGGAGATTGTAATACCTAAATCGGAATCCGAAACTCAAAATCCACCCTCATATCCGACCCGGACCTGATCGGATTTTAAAATCTTAAACCCAAACCCGATCCGATTGGATTCAGGGATATTCGTGGGTTATCCATACCCCATCAGTCGTGAGTTTTTGGGTTCGGGTTCCCCACACCCGTATCCACATATATACATTTTTTCTAGTTTTGATAAGAATTTTTAATAAACTTAAAACAATATTGATCGATATTATTTAGAATTATATTTTGTCCATTAATATATTTAAATAATAATGTGTTTCAACATATAAATATAATATATATATATTTAAAATGATATGGATAACGGGTTATCCGTAAGTATCGGGACGGATTTGAGAATATCCATATCCGTCCCAAACCTGTTTTAAAAACTTTGAATGTAATAACAGAGAAATTTTGGGAGTTTTAAAATGAATATATAACGTTACGATTTTAAAATAAATCGTGCTTAAAGGTTATATATTTAAATCCAAGAAAATATTTCAGTATTTAAATCAAATATGACGATGAGATATTTAGGATAATTAAATGATCGTTGCGACGATGAAAATTTCGAACGAATAACATTATAACGTTATAAACGTTGCACGTAAGGGCTAACGATTGTAATCCCATAAATAATGGATTATGATCCGATAGGTCATATTTTCGTATATAGGATAAATCTATCGATGCAAATAAGTTATCGAAGAGTTAATATTACGAAATTGAGTGAATAATGAATTGAACGAGACGTATCGTGGGACGAAACGTGGGATATTAACCCACCAGTACCTAACTTCTCCATTTACCTCCACTTTCTCCCGCTTTCCTCTTACACCACTCCCACCTTCACCTTTCTCTCCATCACTCCTGTATTTCTTCAGCCACCACCAGCCGCAACATCTCTGACCGTCAACGCCGCCATTATCTCATCATCACGTTCACGCACTGCTCATCATCATCATCGTCTTCGTCACCTCATCATCACCCCATCATCGCCATCGTCTCACCATCTACATCGACATCACAAGAACAGGGACAACGGCAGCTTGAAGGAAGGATCAACACCGACAGTTCGATCAAAGAACGTCAAAGGATCCGTTTGTGTGATCGTGTGCATCGAGGATCATCGTTAATCGAGGTAACCTCACTCGTCCGAGATGCCTCTTTTATTTGATCACAAGCGTTCTTTGCATCCGTGCATGTTTTGGGACATGTTTTGATGTGTTTGATGTGTGAGGAATGGATTATATGCGTTTTGATGTCAAATGAAGGATCCGTGAACATCGAAGGTGGGTTCCTGGACGTTTTGGGCTGCAGAACAGTCACGGCCGTGACCATCCTGGGTCGCGCCCGCGATGAAGTTAAAATTGGGATTTTGGCTGCCAGGCACGTCGCACCCGCGATGGCCTTGGGTCGCACCCGCGACAAGGCTCAGTCAATTTCGTACATCGAACCTTATACCTAAATGTGTATTTGAGATATATCACCCATACGCATAGAAATGTAACCTTAAACGTGCACATATGATCACGTTTGATATGTGGAGGGGTATTTGGGGTTGAAATGAATTGGAATACACACCAATATATTATGTATGCCCTCTTGGGAAATAAATGGAAGAGACCTCTAAACGATTGATAAAATGGAAACGGGGGATGTAAAATATAGTTACACTATCTATGTGAACTAATGATAAAGAGAACGAATAAGAAATATCGCATCCCTGAACTGATAAGATCGACATTGATGTCCCTTCTTGGATCCGTTGGATCGTTGGTCATTTTCCCTGGAATTATTGAGAAGGTCGAACAATGGTGTCCCTTCTTTGATCCATTACGATCATTTGTTATTTTCTTGGATAGCCTTGGTGGTTTGGGTTTGAGTCATTGCACTCGTGTGTTATCCTCTGCATCATTGTCACGGGTGAGAACTAGCTAGGGAGCGATGGGCATCCCCCATCCTCTTTGCATGCATGTGGCGGCTTCTACGCCGCTGTGGCGGGGCCACGGGTTACTCTCTGCATGGAGGCCCAAATTATCTCAATGCTGGCAAACAATACCTCATTGAATGCGCACAAGAGGTGCAAGGCGACGCACAGAGTGGGCAGGTGCTAAAATAGAACCTATTGGGTAGCTCGGATGATGATTGACATCTTATCTCTGTACTCCGAGTCGGTCATATCCTCGGAGTCGCTGCTTTTGAGTCAAGTCATGAACCTAAATAAATGCAAAAGAAAGGAATGACTCCTAAAAGCGATACGAAGCCATATAAAGCAATGTAAAACGATGCTGTGTGATATGACGCCCATATTTTCCTATATATATAAAAAAAATTTAGGGACTTTCGACGGTCGTCATATCCGTTAGCAGAAGTTCCCTGGAATTGGGATTCATACACCTGAGGTTGCTGAGCTTCATTAGCTCACGGTTATATTTTTCAATTGCAGATATACTCCTAACAGCACCTGAAGGCTCTTAGTGTGAGCTTGCATGCATATAGATGAATCCACGTACTTCGGATATTATGGCAGATCAGATGTCTATGTTGTTTAATGTAATAATCGATCTGCATTGCTTCTGCTCCAATGCTGTAATTAAAATAGGTATTCGAAGTTGTAAGCTATGACTGTTGCTACTATTTATGGTTTCCTTGATATCTATACCCCTAACCCATTCGGTTTGTTTGGCCTTGTCATGGACTGGGTCCGTGACGACATAACGCCCACGTGTTTTTCGGTACGGGAAATCCGAGGGCGTTATACATACGATCATGAACATGATGTTTACAACACAAACAACATCATGAACATGAAGTTTCTTACACATGATCTTAGCGTTTACACATGATCATAGACATGGTTCTTACACCAACATTGAGACATCAAACAGCAACATAGAGACATCCTTGTATGCATACAATATCATACAACATCAAACACCACTCAATGAACATGAATTGGACATCATCCACAACAACATCGAATGTATCTATCCTAGAGCTGGGCATCATCAACACCTTCATCAGGAGGCCTACCAACCCTGCCTCTACTCCTTCCTCTTCCTCTGACTGCTGCACTTGCATTTACAGATACAACTCCCCTATGGGTACTTGAACTTGCGGTGGCAAAAGCAACACCTCTTGATCCTTCATTCACACAAGCATTTGTAGTAGCTCTTGTATTTTGTCTCCCTCTTCCTCTTCCTCTTCAAATGCTATTTGAACTCCTTGGTGTAGAATTTCTAGGGATCTACGATATCAATGGAATATAACAATATATCAATTGAGTAATACAAAAATATCATTGGAATAAAAACATAAATCAAGGGTTAAAAACACATCTGAGATGGTGTATTCTCACTTTGTTGTATCTGAGATGTTGAGCCCTATATTTTGCACACATCAATTGAACACATTCTAACCTTGTCATATTTATATAATTTATATTGAATATGGCTACATTGGTTAGGATTCAAATTGTGGTTAGGTGTTCTCATTTGGACGACTTAGAGGAGTTGATGCCTACAACCATGCATCAAATATTGTAAAAATCTCATTAAAGCATTGAAACATGAGAGGTGGTAATCTCATTAAACATATGAGGACTGTCGGTGAAGCATAAAATCAAAGACCTACTTGAGTTGCATTTGAGGCATATTTGATCTCGGATCAATGTTATTCTTGTAAGTTCTTGCATTATGACCTTTGTTGAAACGTTTTTTTACAAGCAGTTGTGTAATACCCGGAAATCTCGTGATAAATTATTGTCTCATATCACAAAAATACTATAGAATGTTGTAATTTATACAACGGGGTTATAAAATAGGTTTGTAAAAAATCATTATAAAATATGATAAGGACCTTAAAAAATTACATAAAATTTAATTTCATGATAATTAATGTGAATAGTAAATAATCGTATGTTATAATTTATTTTACGAGATTAAAAGACTTGTTTGACGATATAATAAGGAAAAATACAAAATGTGAATGAAGTGCAACCCTAATACGCAAATATGAAGAAATACGATTTTAATACAAAAATATCGTATTTATATGAAAATGACCTAAACTTAATTTTGGAACTTATTATCCTTTATGTCAATTTCTATTCCACCTAAATTAAGTTATTTATCCATTAATTATGTATTAAATATCCCCTAATTATCTACTAAATATCCACTAATTATCCACTAAAACTATTTTAATTGATTTAGTTTCTATAAATATAATCTCTCTTGTCTTTGAAAAACCTCTTACAAACATAAAAACACTTCTTGTCATGCAAAAGAAGAGATAACCAAGAGAAGAGAAGAAGGAAAGTTTGAGGAGAAGAGAAGTTAGGGTTACAAGACGATGAGGATCCTTCACCATTAATAAGAGAAGGTCATCATCTTGTTTAGAAATTTTATGAAAAATCATAGACTCTGTTATAAATTTTAATTTTAATATATGTTGAATTCTCACATGTTTAGTTTTTGATAAAGTTGATAGATCATGATTTAGAGTTATGAATCTCAAAATATAAATCAAAATATATAGATATATTAATCCATAAAAAACTGGTTACAGAATTAATATTGTGACTTGATCTGAAATTACAAAGAAAGAGATAGAAAACAAAGTATATATCAATGGAAAGCTATTGAAGTGTAGTTTCTATAACAGTTTATAAATAATTATTTGGAGTTGTATGTAGGGAGTTATGAGCGAATTAGCGAAGTAAGGTCAAACTATCTGAACCACCAAAAAATATAAGCTTGAATGAATAAACTGTTATTATTGGTAAGGTTTTATGATTGATACTCTAATTATATGGAAAGGTTATAGAGTCTAGTTTATGTATAATTTTACAAAATAATTTTTGAAACTGTATAAGAGAAGTTATAGATTTAAATGTATCGAAGTGTCATGTTGGATAGATTCCAAAAATGAATCGTTTTGACCCCGAAATAACTCCAAATATTTACAAACACTTCTAATGATGATACATACATAAAATCATCATCATGGACTATCAAAATAAGTATCAAAGACTTTTCTCAAAACTTGACATTACCACATAACATTACTATGCCGGTTTTTTCAAGAAGTATGAATAAATACCCTTAATTCCATTACGTGAACAATCATTCACAAGGGTGTGTCTTAATAAGCATATCCTATTATATTATAGGACTTGGAGACGCTGCTCGTCGTCACTTAAGGACGAGGCTGAACGTGTGCATGTCAAGAATTGTGATAAAAGGTAACGTTTAGATTTATTGTATGTGGTGATGCGTATTATTATACCGTAAGTATAATAATATGCAGTGGAATCTATGAACGTAATCACTAAATATGGCTGATGTAAAATACTGACTGCAACTATTGTGTGTCGTGGTAAGATGATATGTATTTTTGTGTTATGCCTTGATTGTTGGTATAAAGAGGATGAGTGAGTGAAAGGAGTGTAAATCCATAATTGATGAGATAACTCCATGGTATAAAACACAAAGAGCGTTATGTCTGTCGTATGTGTTATACAGTGACTTAGGTGGTGACATTCTTTCATCGACCTTGTGAGGTTGATTTGGTATGAGGGAAAGTCACCGTAGGAGACCCTGAGCTTCGGTTTGGCTGATCCCCTTTCACGGATGTCCCTTTTATTAAAGCTGAATAAAGCTTGATAAGTTGAAATTGAATAAGTCTCGTCAAGGGTACAATTATAACACTGAGGGTATCTATCGTCTGTTTTTACCGTGTTCTTAAAATGATAATTGTGAATGTCATGTTGATATGATAAGTTTCAGAGTGCTGGAACAATGGATCTAAGCGGTCATTTCTTTTCTTATCTTCTTTTCTCGTGTAACCCCTGATAAAGGGGCCGACACGTTATTGAGCTCTTATAGCTCACGGTTACTATTTTTCTATGTCTTTCTTCTTCTCTTTGTTACAGGAGCAAGACTTGAAGGAGAAGTGTAACCTAAGATTTGATGCTAGATGTAGCTTATGTATGAAAGGTGTTCTGATCTTAGAACAACAATAACAACAACAACAAATCAAGCCTTTATTCTATCAAGTGGGGGTCGGCTATATGAATTTGACGACGCTATTCCAATTTGTCATGTACATCATCTTCTTCAAGATTATGATAGGTCATATCATATATTAAGGTTTCTCTCATGGTCTTTTTAGGTCTGCCTCGTCCTCTCTTGACATGTACTAACTCCCATGCTTCACATCTCCTAATAGAAGCTGTGACTGGCCTGCGTTTCACATGACTATACCATCTTAGTCGTGACTCCCTCATCTTATCTTCTACTGGAGCCACACCCATTTTTTGTCTGATAACTTCATTTCGTATCCTATTTATTCTTGTATGTTCACACATCCACCTTAACATTTTCATCTCGTTTACACTAATCTTCTGTACATGCTGTCACTAAATTGCCCAAACATTCTGACCCATACAGCATCGCTGGTCGAATAGCTATCTTGTAGAACTTTCCTTTTAACTTGGTAGGTATTTTAGTATCACATAACACCCTTGAAACGCTATTCCATTTCAGCCAACCTGTTTTAATCCTATGATTTATATCTGCATCAATTCCTCCATTCTTATACAGCATCGAACCTAAATATTTGAAAGCATCCGTTTTAGGGAGAGACTCTATTCCCAACAAAACATTCTCACTATTTGTTTGACTACTCTCATTAAAGACACATTCCATATTTTTTTTTCTTGGTTCTACTGATCCTTAACCCCTTACTTTGTAACATCTCCCTCCAAGTTTTTCATTCACCCCTTCTTTCGTATCGTCCACCAGAGCAATATCGTCAGCGAAAAGTAAACAACATGGTACTTCATCTTGTATATGCCTAGTGAGATCATCCATTACTAAGGCAAAAAGGTATGGGCTCAAAACTGATCCTTGGTGTAAACCACTTTAATAGGAAAAGCATTCGTTTCATCAACATGGGTTCGCACACATGTAGCACCTTCTTCATACATGTCTTTCACAATCTCGATATACCTACTCGTCACTCCCTTCTTTTTTAAAGCTTTCTAAATCACTTCTCTTAGAACAGAATCATACGTCTTTTTCAGGTCGACAAAAACCATATGTAAATTCTTCTTCTATATCCTAAAACGTTCCACTACACATCGTAAAAGGTAAATAGCTTCCATGGTTGACCTACCAGGCATGAAACCAAACTGATTCTCAGTCACCCCTGTAACTTTTCTTAACCTTTTCTCTATCACTTTCTTCCATAACTTCATACTGTGACTCATAAGTTTGATTCCTCTGTAATTAGAGTAGTTTTGAACATCTCCTTTGTTTTTGTATATGGGAATCAAAGTACTTCTTTTCCACTCATCAGGCATCTTCTTATCTATCAAAATTCTATTAAAGAGTTTTGTCAACCAATTAAGTCCTTCTCCACCCCTGTTCTGATCTTAGAAAGAGATGTAAATTCCGTTGTAATGGTGATATTCTGGGTTATGATTAAGTGCATCAAAAGTTTTTAAACTAATGATGTATAAGTGAATTTAGCTTAATTCTTATGACTAAGCCAGGAAGTAAAGTTTTTGCCTAGCTGAGGTTGAGCCTAGCAACAGCGACGCCATATGTATCATTATTAAGTAATAAAAAGTCGGGGCATTATAGTTTGGTTGCTCCTTTCCTACATGCCTTTACTGCATCTTTTTTAGGTTCATCCTTTGCTCTTCTTCTCTCCTTTCTTGGTCTCCCAGCTTGCACTCTAACTGTTGAAGGAATAAGAGGTGCTAATCCAGAAGACATCCAGTTAGAAGGACTAGGAACTGGATGAATGCTGTGGCTGTATACATCCAAGCATGCTCTCCTATAGTGATTTACTGTAAAGATCCAAAAAAATTTGAGATAATTTATTTTCTCAAATAACAACAAAAATAGTATATTACTGAACATCGTAATTTATACAATGAGGTTTTTCAAAAATCATGACAAAAATATGGTAAAGACCTGAAAAATTTCCTAAAACTTAGTTTCACCATAATTAACGTGAATAATAAATAATCGTACGTTATAATTTATTTTACGGAGTTAAAAGGTTTGTTTGACGATATAATAAGGAAAGAATACAAAATATGAATGAAATACAATCCTAATACGTAAATATGGGAAAATACAGTCTTAATACGAAAATACTGTATTTATACGAAACTGGCGTAAACCTAATTTTGACACTTATTTTTCTTTATGCCAATTTCTACTCCACCTAAATTAAATTAATTATCCACTAATTATTCACTTATTATCCACTAATTACTGACTAAAATTATTTTAATTGATTTAATTTTCTATAAATACAAGTTCTTTTCTCCTTAAAAAACTTCTTACAAATATAAAAACACTCCTTGTCATGCAAGAGAAGAGATAAGTAAGAGAAGAGAAGAATTAGAGTTTGAGGAGAAAAGGGGAAGAGGAGAAGCTTGGGTTATAATGCGACGAGGATACTTCAGCATTAATAAGAGAAGGTGATCATTTTGTTCAGAAATTTTGTGAAAAATCATAGACTTTGTGACAAATTTCAATATTAATATATGTTGGATTCTCACACGTCTAGGTTTTGATAAAGTTGATAAATTATGATTTGGAGTTGTGAATCTCAAGATATAAATCAAAATGTACAGATATGTGATTATAAGGATCACTTTGTGACTTGATCTGGAGTTACACAGAAAGAGTTAGAAAACGAGCCTTATATCAATAGAAAGCCTTTGAAGTCTAATTTCTAGAATAGTTTAAAAATCTAGGTTTGGAGTTGTATGCAAGGATTTATGAACTGATTAGTGAAGTAAGGTCAAACTGTCTAATTTAGCACAAAATATAAATTTGAACGAATAAACTACTATTATTGATAAGGTTTCATGATAAAATCTTTGATTTTATGAAAATATTATAGAGGCTAGTTTATTTAGAATCTTACAAAATAATTTTTGGACCGTATACAAGAAGTTATAGATTTAAACGTGTCGAAGGGTCATGTTGGACAGAATCCGAAAATGAACCGTTTTGACCCCGAAACAACTCCAAATGTTCACAAACACTTCTAATGATGATAAATATATAAAATCATCATCATGGACTATCAAAATAAGTATCAATATTTTTTTTCAAAGTTTGGCACCGCTACATAATATTATGATGATGGTTTTTTAAAAAATATGAACAAATATGCTTAACTACATAAGATGAAGTGTAAATCCATAATTGGTGGGATAACTCCGTGATATATGTAACGCCCCGAAATCTGACATGCCTGTCACGTGACGTTATGCTGTCATAGATCCAGTCCATGACAAGGCCAATCAATCTAAACGGGTTTGTAGGTATAAAGGCTAAGGAAAACTGCCTAATCAATACAAATTATAATTTCAGATGATAATATGCAATCCCGATTACATTACAATGTTGTGTTGCCTACAAGTGGTTCCCAATGAGCATTTATTACATATCGAACAACGAGGTAAATAACTATATGCATAAAATCTCACTCTATCGTTTCGGCATTGCCTTTATAGAAAACACGCAAATCTAATGAGAAGCTGACCTAGACAAAATTAGCTGATATCGTAACACCATCACCCAAAGAAAAGTCAGATTTTGGGTTAATAAGATCTTCTCGGGATTATAAGTTGACCTAGACAAAATTAGCACCCAAAGTCCCTTAATAGATCTAATCATAAAAATGAAACGAGGAGAAAATTAATACCAGATTGCAAAGGCTCAACATCGAAATCGTATTCAACTCGACAGAAACCAATGAGCTCGTACAATTGAAGTGATTATTGAAAGGAGAAACACAAGATCACTTAAACATCATCTTACTATCATACCTTACCCCAAGACATAAAATCAGACATAAAAAATTTATGACCAGTATAACTGATATCATGGCATATTTTGCCACCAAATCCATCTCCTCAGGGGTTGCGACGAACGCGGCAATGATACTAATGATCGCACCGAAGAGCGCAATAAACACAACCACTAGAGCAACAAACTGAACAAGTACTTTCCTGGGTGCATTGTTCTTCGCTTCTCGTCTTCTCTTCTTCTTCTTCTTTTTTTTTTTTAATTGAAGTGAAAGGATTCAAAAGCTCTAACCACAAGTGAGTTCTATGAAGTTTTATCACCTATTTATACTAAATAGAATGATAATAAAGTCTACATGAAATCCAATTAGAATCTAGTTAAAGTCTAAATAAAATCTAGAGGATATCTATATGTTCACGCCTCATTTATGGCATTGGATAGCGTGTTGTCCCATTTGTCACAAGTGAATATATTTTTCTTTAAACAAGATCAAATGAAATCTAGATTCAACAACCCAATCATTTGACATGACTTAAAATTTCACTATACCACATAATGAACATCACACATGTGTTACATTCTTCCATGTGGCTGGATAAATCATTTTATTTCCTTTCTTTGATACAAGATATAAATATGTCCATTCTTATCCAAGAAAATTTGACCAATTAATATATATTCTATCAATTAACTTTTTATGTTTTGAATATCAAAATACAACCATTTCTCATTAGATATGTTTTCGAAATTCTCTAAAGACCTCAAACTGTAATAGAATGACTGTTTATATATTAAGTTTTCGCCAGCGAAACAATAGTTTGAGCATTATAAAACTCGAATAGTTTGATGGGAAAATCTATCTCGTTTATAGTTTCAATGTAAACCCAATCTTCTCGAGATTGGTTAATAAGTTTTAAGAAAAGTCAAGATTGACATTGAAGAGATATCGTAACACACAAATCCAAGTCACCATAAGTTATCAAAATTCAAAATGTGAAATAAAAGACTATTCAAGTATTGTACTTCACACTTAATTTAAGTTTAGTCCCAAAACCTCAACATCGCAATATATATATAAATTAAATCACGTTATTAAAACTAAAACAGTTGTGTTGCTCAACCTCTAAACAACAAATAAAACTATGGTCAATAGTATAATATTGAACAATTATTGAAACAAATCTTGATGTGGAAACTGAAAGCCAGTATAAACACAGCTCCATGTAATATCACATATTATGTTCACTAACCTAAAATTTACAACCATTCAAACATGACTTGAAATTTAAACTGAAAATCAATCCTTAACATCGTTTTCGATTTTCAAAAAATCAAAACTAAATATTAATTTTCTAAAATCACACGAGTTGACTTCAATCGTCATTTGAATAACAGAAAATTAGTAAATCATATGATCCCAACTCCTTGATAGTATAATTTTATCACGAATTCAATATCACCGTATCACATAAATAACTTGTAAGATCATATATATAAGAATTTCTTGTCAAGATGTTTAAACTTGTAAATTTTACATATCGATTGTGATCAAAATCCTCATAGAAACTATTGACAAACTTTAAGTTTTGTCATATTTGTCTTGAAAGAAAACAAAATATGAGAATTTCTCATATCTAAAAAAAAAAACACGAATATTGTTTAACTTCTGTAGTAGAGTATCCGTTCGTCTAAACGTGTATATACTCATTTATATATTTTCACGCTTTAAATCCCATGTTAGCGCACCTACACTCAATGCATATGTAAACCTATTATTTTGATTTTAATCCAATTTCTCATTTTCCTTAACCTCTAACCTAGAAACCCCTAACTCTGATACCATCCTGTAACGTCCCGAAATCTGGCATGCCCGTCATGTGACGTTATGCCATCTTAGACCCAGTCCATGACAAGGCCAATCAACCCAAACGGGTATGTAGGTATAAAAGTTAAAGAAAGCTACCTAATCAATACAAATTATAATTCCAGATGATAATATGCAATCCCGATTACATTACAATGTTGTGTTGCCTACAAGTGGTTCCCAACGAGCATTTATTATATATCGAACGAGGTAAATAGCTATAGGCATATAAATTGGTCTATCGTTTCGGCATTGCCTTGTGATGGATCTGCAAATAAAACACATAATCGTGAGCTAAAATCTCAACAACCCAAGTCTATATATTCGATTTGCAGGGTATTCCCCCGACTACGACAATCGGTGAGTACCTGTAAAATATTTTCTACTGGCCGTAGGAAAATAAGAGGGTCGTATCAAACCCTACACATAATAAAAGTATAGACGTCATTGTTCTCTTTTATATTCTTTTTACTTTCTTAACCATCGCAAGTTCATGTCCCGATATGAATAATAGAACTCAATGAGGACAAAAGATGAAGAGAGATTTTTTTGAGGCTTAGACGCTGATCTGGGCCAAATTCTCAGTCACATATCATCCTCCAAAATCATTTGAAAACTCATTGTCTTTTGTGAAAATGTTTCTGTTTTTCATAAATACTACGCATGATTTGGGTTCGCGGCCCAAAATCACTACGTCTCTTGCGTGTACTTCGGTTTTCTAAACCCTCACTTACACGCAGAAGGTCCCCCTGCAGAGGACAGCCTTTCACCCAATCGGCCGATGCTCTGGCCCGCGACTTCTTGCCGCTGCGTATATAAAGAGAACCACACTTGTTCTCTTACTAGCTAGACTTAACGTCTGACCCAATCATGTCTAGTTTGAACACTCTTAGAGTCAAAGAACTCGATCCCAAAGGACCCACTATACTACCTCATCGACGACAACGGACTTGTTCGACTATCTTTAATCTGTTATTATATTTGTTGTACTGTTTCTTAAGTCTCGATTCCCCGCTTAATGTGAAATATAATATATAACTCATATTCATAGTATAAATAGCATATGAAGCTTGTACAGAAATCACATATAATGCATTTAACACTTCAATCACGCCTTATCATAAATTCTAGGAAAATAATCCCAATCATGTATCTGATATGTTTAAGCCATGTCGATCTATTCTTGAGTTATAACCATGATATTAAAATCAATTATTCATATTTCCACTTATACATCAACAAGTTTAATTATCTCGATTTTCCCATGAACATAACCTTAACGTCCCATAATATTGGTTATCAATATTCTTACACCCTCTTACACAAATCCCATAATTAAACATAATCAATGTTTTTAACACATAAATCGTATTAATCAAGCAAAACACACAAATCCCGACGATCTAACCAATCACAAACACATCAATGCCCAATCGGCATCTCCACATCCCTTTCTTGAAACCCAACACGCATTTCCTATCCACCACAACCATCAATCATGAACAATTCACATCACATATACACAAAATCACATCCTCGCCAATCCCACGGTATCACATCAACAGCCATCCATCACAATCCTTTATTCAAACACACATTTCATAGGCATTCAAGGAAGGTTTATTGCCGGTTATCTCCTCAATGTGTAATTCGAAACAACACACGAGGCGAAGCGACGAGAACGAACAAAAGAAGCGACGGGCCGCACCGGGCCTATCGGGCCTGCTGTTCGGGCTCCTGGGTTATCGGGTCGGCATTACTGTCCGGGCTCGTCACGACGTCGGGCTGCATCGGGTAGCTGTTGGGCCGCACCTGGGCCTATCGTGGGCTTGCTCACAAAAGGGCTAACTGTCGGGCTTGCCGAGCCTGTTGCTGGGTCGTCGTCTTCGCTGCTGCTGGTGGTCCGATGGGTGTCTTGGCAGCCGGAATCATGACGGACGAAGGCGGCGCGGTGGTGATTGGGATGTTTGATATGGTGTCTCGTTTGGTTGATCGGCGTAGCTTCGGGAGGTTGTGTCCGGGGAGGGGGTGGCCGGAATCTGGTGTTGTTCGTCCTCTCACTGCTGGTGGTTGGCCGACGTCGTCGTCGTGCTCGCCGGTGGCCAGAATCTAGGTGGGGAAGTGGTGGTTCATTTGAGATCGAGTCGGCCCGTGGGAGCTTCTCGGGTCTGGGTGGTCGGGATCGATGCTCGGGGTTGTTGGGTTGATGGTGGTGGTAGTGCGTCATGGTGATGGCGGTCCGTGGTGGTGGAGATGGTGGCGGATAGTAGCGGTGGAGATGGTTAGGTGGCGGTGGTGAGATGTGATGAAAATGAGGGAAAGAGGGAGAAGGAATATGTAGTTGGTGGTGTTTGGTGGTGATGGGGTTTGGTAGGTGAAGATGGTGATGTCGGTGGTGGTGGGTGAAGGATTGAGTGGGTGTGATTAATTAATCCACCCCTCAAATATCTCACGGACTATATTTATCCGTGTTTCGTGTAATTTGTCTCTCGATAATTAATCGTTGTCGATTTAATTATCCCAAATATTTCATAATCATATTTCGTTCAATTATCTCAAATTTTCAAGCTTAAATCTGTATCTCAAACGCACAATAATTTTAACGATGTAACGTTCATTATCTATAAATTTTATTTACACGTTCATTGTATACGTACCGTACGAATATTTATAACCATTATATAAAACACAAAGAGCGTTGTGTCTGTCGTATGTGTTATACAGTGACTTGATGATGACATTCCTTCATCGACCTTGTGAGGTCGTTTTGGTATGAGGGTATCTCACTGCAGGAGACTCTGGACTCCGGTTTGGCTGTTCCTCTTTCGTGAATGTCCCTTTTGCTAAAGCTGAAGAGTGCTTATTTGTGAAATTGAATAAGTCTTGTCAATGACACAATTATAACATTGAGAGTATCTATTGTCTATCGTCTCTGTGTGATTGATATAATGGTAAGTATAACAAAGTCTTGAGTGAACTGTTGAGTGCAGCAGTGCATGAGACTTGGATTGAGGACCTATCGTGTCATAGTGTAATTGTCTCAATTTGTTTGATATGGATGTCTTGACTATCATACCGTAAATGATATGACGGTATTAAATGACGTTGATATTGCCTGGAGTGTCGATGGACGCGTAATTTCAAGCGTTGTTATGTAGTGTTAAGTGTGTTTATGTGACTAGGGTGAATCACTGGTATACTTGTGATGATAATTGTGAATGCCAGAGTAACATGATAATTCCAAAGTATTGGAACAAAGGATTCAAGTGATCATTTCCATTTTCTTTTCTTACCTTTTTCTCTCGTGTAATCCCTGGCAAGGGGGCCGACACGTTATTGAGCTCCTATAGCTCACGGTTATTATTTTTTTTTGTATTTTTCTTTTTCTCTTTGTTGCAGGACCAAGACTTGAAGGAGACGTGTGACCTAAGATTTGATGCTAGATGTAGCTTATGAGTGAAAGGTATTCTAATCTTAGAAAGAGATGTAAATTCCGCTACAAAGGTGATATTCTGAGTTATGATTGAGTGCATCAAAATTTTCTAAACTAATGATGTATAAGTGAACTTAGCTTAATTCTTATGACTAAGTCAGGAAGTATAGTTTTTGCCTAGCTGAGGCGTTGGGTCAAACGACAATGAAATATGTATCATTAATAAGTAATGAAAAGTCAGGACGTTACATTTACACTTCAAAAAAATATTAGACGCTTATATATAAGAACTAATTAACACATCAAAACCATATGAAAACATTAAGTGATATACCTGATGTGCTGGATGAACAAGCTTAGAAATTGACCTCTGTCAATTTGCAACCAATTAACAACGTGTTTGCATGGGATTCCATTAAGATTCCATAACCTACAAGTACATGATTTTCTCCTAATGTAAATAGCATATTGTAGATCAAATTCTTCAACTTCGTTCCTATTACGGCCTGCATACAAAGGAAACCAGTTTCTAGCCAGCTTCTTAGTCTTCTCAAGCCTTCTTCATATATGAGGAGCAGTTCCCCCTCATATCTTTCCATGCCTTCTCTCTTAACTTGATTCATTCCATAAATTTCCTCCTTATGCTCTCCAGCAGACTGATTAATGGTTTGTCCCTTGCATCTCTTATATATGAGTTGAAAGACTCACTTAAGTTATTAACCAGAACAACACATACAGCTCTTGTGGAAAAGTGTGACCTTGAGCACTGCTCAAGAGGGATTTTACTGAGCCAATCCAATGGACTCTCTTTACCTTGCTCTCTGGGATATACCCTGTCAATCTCTTTCATGTAACACTTCCACTCTTTGAGATTACCAATAGAAGCAGCCTTCTAGAACAACTTCTTCAAATGTGCCTCAGACCTAAACTTGTCTCTAAAATTTGTCCACATATGCCTAACACAGAATCTGTGCTCAGTTTTTGACCATCTTTCACTAAACACTTGAAGCAGTCACTTTTGCCTATCACTGATAAGAACCTATCCTTTCTTATCCACTGTAACGCCCCGAAATCCGGAATGCCCGGCACGTGACGTTATGCCATCATAGACCCAGTCCATGACAAGGCTAAACAAACCAAACGGGTTTTGTAGGTACAGAAGTTAAGGAAGCTACCTAAACGGTACAAATCATAAATCCAAATAATGATATGTATTCCCGAATACATTATAATGTCTCATTGCT
>JAOVYX010010475.1:0-33797 GCA_035668315.1 Drosera spatulata | reverse complement strand
AACTCAATCATTCATCGTTCACAATGTCCAAGCGGTACAAAAACGGTGGAAAACCAAGTGGAAAATTCACAGGGTCTATATATCAGGTGAAATATAAAGAGGGAGGAGCGACCTTGATCCTTTCATCACTGCTAAAACCATCCAGCTGATTTAACAACTCCAACATTGTTCTCTGGACCTCCCTATCGCCGCTCACTTCACTGCAGCCAAAGGAGAATCATGATTAACGATGCATGTCAATGGACGCCGAAGGTGTGGTCATGCAGCCACTCATCATTGTATGGTAGCAAAAAAAAGATTTACCTGTCAAATCTCTTAGTGCCAATAGCGTCAATCTCATCAATGAATATGATACAAGGAGATTTTTCTTTCGCAAGTTGGAATGCATCACGAACAAGTTTGGCTCCATCTCCAATGAACATCTAGAAACCACCAAAAAAAAGCAAAACACGTAAACTTCAGAGAGTACTGCCCAGCACAATTACCAGAGAACAAATCATGTTTATTTATTTTTATCTCTGGTGGGAAACAAAACAGCAATCGACAACTCCACGTACATTGCCACTTATGATATAGAAGCTTTAAACTGATTCCAGTATATAGGTTAGTCTTTAAGCCTCGTTTCCTTTCAAAAATATTGTCTGTTTCAAGTTTGTTGAATCACACCTCCAGCATAGCAGTTAAACACGAGTACAACAAACAATTGATCTTTAGATGCCAAATCCAAGCAAAATTTTTCTGCAAATAAACAAATTTTAGACGAAAAACTTACCTGGACAAGCTGAGGACCAGCCAACTTCAAGAATGTAGCATTTGTCTGTGCAGCACACGCACGGGCCATTAAAGTTTTCCCTGTACCAGGAGGCCCATAGAGAAGCACTCCCTTAGGCGGACGAATTCCCAGACTTTGAAATCGCTCCTTATGAGTCATGGGTAAAACAATAGCCTCTACCAATTCTTGGATCTGTTACAAGAATGGGAAAACAACATGAAGTCATCGGACTATCAAAAAGTAACTAACCAAGACTATTAGAGCCTCACCACCTATACGTCTACCTAAATCTAATGGTCTCTACATCAAGCATGATCCGGGACTAAAAATCACGTGTCCCCAAATCTCGCCATCTAAGATGGATTATACTTGAACAGCTGAACTAGTAATCATTCAAAATTCACATCCGATTCGACAGAATGTTCCCCAGAGTGACAATGTTTTTATTATCAATCTATTGTCATTCAATCTGCCAAATTTCTAGCTAGGATAGATATATGCAAGAGACAATGTCTTACAAGAAATAGATCAATTGGCAGATAGTTAGATATACTCTTTTGTGAGTTCCTCGATTATAGAGTGTTTTATCATATGACATATGAATCAATACCTGTTTCTCAAGACCACCAATGTCGTTATAGTCTTCAGTTGGTTTTTCATCAACTTCCATTGCCTTCACACGTGAATCATACTCAGAAGGAAGAGTGTCCAAGATCAAGTAACTATCCTTGTTGACCCCAACCAAGTCTCCAGGTTTCAATGTATCAGGATCAACTAATCCAACCACTGGCAGGAATATCGTCTGCGGTCAAAAGAATACATCAGCATAACGCATTATGCAATGAAAAGAAGAAGTAAAATCTCCAAAACGTTTCAAATACTATAAAAGCTACAAAGATTTCTCAAATTCAGAGATCAGATGACAATTGTTTTTTACAGATCCAAAAAAAATTAAAAATTGAACCTCAGCAGTAGCTATGAGACTATGTCCCATTTGATTCAAGGAAAAAAAGATCAAAACACGAAATAAGAAGAACGATGTGCATGATCAAAATAGCAACAAAAATTTGAGGCAATTGTCAAGTGAGCATGAAACAGCAGGAGGAACAAAATCAAACTAAGCAGACTAAGCATTTTATAACTACACAAAAAGAAAAAGAAACATACAACAGCTATGTGAATCTATCACACCTGACGAGTTGATGTCTTCAACACGACACATTTCCCTTTCCTCTGTGAATCCAGATCAACATTTGCACCATCCTCCTCCGCTTCATCCTCGGGATTCATCTCCAATATCTGTGACCAGAAAAAAAAAAAAAAAAAAAAACAACACAGCAAGCAGAGTACACTCATGAGACTACTAGTCCGAAGAGCCAACTTCGCAATATAAGGATGAGAAAAGCAGGTCTAGAGCAATGATTGATCAGGTTTGACGTCCAACACACACCCTATTTTTTCTTTTTCGTTTTTGAAAGTAACACACACCCCTTTGATCTCACAGTTTTATCACTATCCAGATATAGCTAATTAAAGTAGGGAAGATGCAAACATAAAAGAATAATACATCATGCTTGAATTAAGCACGAAAATAATGCGGTTTTGAGAAATATTCCAGTAAAATAAACATAAAAAGTATGTATGTTTAACAACTATGCATCCAATGCGCACACCTCCAAATAGCAACACTAATCCACGAAGAAGTCTTTTTCAAGCTTTAGAAATTAGTTCCCAGAATTCCAAATGCCAGTCGCCTCCTACAATTAAAATCCATTCAATCTCCCAATTTTTATAATACCAAGGATAGATAATTATGATGCACGAACTATACAACACACCTTCTATTATCCATGTATCCATCCGATTCACAACAAAACAAATCCGAACTCTCCAAAAGGAATCTAATTCAAGCTTGGATTCCAATTAATAGGAGCCTGATTCCAATTGTTAGTTCCCAGAAATCAAAACAGCAACGAAAACACGAAATCGAACTCGACAACAAGCGGACAAACAAACCTCGACGATGTTTCCGACGAGATAGGGAAGCTGCTTATTCAACTTGATCTTCTCCTGATTCTCCTTTATCTTCTCCTTCAATGAATCCAGCTCCAAACTATTCTTCTGCACCTCCTCCTTCACAACCACAATCACACCACAACCCCAAGCCAAAATCAATACTCACAACAATCAATCAACGAACTCACAATCTCAAAGATCAGAATCAGAACCGAAGAATTAGGGTTAGGGTTTTGGGAAAGGAAAGTATACCTTTAGTATACGGATCTCGTTGTCGAGGAGCCGAGACGCGCGGAGGATATCTTCCGTGGTCATTGCTGCGAGCTGATCGTCTTCTCCGACGACGTCTTCCACCATCGCCGTCGCCATTGTTGCTGGTGTTGATGAGAGAGAGGGGCGGAGACTGATAGATTACAGATTTGGGATTTCTTGTGAAAGGGGCAGTCGAGCAACTCATAACCCTATGTCTAATGAAAATGTGTGAAATCGGTTTTAGTGCTTTCTCCCACGCCATTTACGTATTTGTATTATCCTTTTTATTTTATATTAATTATAAAATATCATATCTTATATTATTTTCTATGTATTAACGATCGGTATTATTATCTATAATTGAATATAAGTTTTATTTTCATATCAAATCATACATGATTATCCCGTAATATATATTAGGTCGAAATACGTAACTTACACAATAATTGATGTTTCACGATAAATTTATAAAAAACTATGTTTGATGGTCGTTACACGCGTGTCAAACTTTACATCGATGCCTGTGCAAATTCAAAATATTTCAATAATTTTAGGATAGAGGGACTATTAGATTACTAACCCATATGTTACAAAATAAAAAAATCATAATAGACAAAAAATAATATTAAATTTATTAAAATATAATTATAATTTGTTTATATATTTTGAATTTTTTGATTGTCTTATGTTTTAAACATAACTCAATTCAGATCATATATTATGTTTTAAATAAGATTTAATGACTTTTATTCAAATTTCAACATATCTATATGAATTGATCTAAATGTATAAGATGTACATTAGTATTTGTATATGTTACTTAAGAAAATATTCAAAATCGATTTTTGGATATAAATTGATGATAGAATATAATGATCGGTTAGATGATTAATAATCACGAAAAGATATAATTGTTATTTTTTTAAGTATATTTGAAAATTCTACAATGTGATGATGCTAAATTAGTTATTATTTTCTAATAATATTATAATAATAAAATAAGTATGTAATAATATTGGAATAACAAATATGAGATAATAAGAAAAACACTACAAATTAAATAGATTAAATATAAATTAAAAATATTATGTCTTTAATATGATCATCCAAAATTGATTTCAAAATAAACCATACTTTTATAAAATAAAAAAATAAATTAACTTTATATATACTGGACTCAACTCCCATGTAAGGAGGAACTGCTCATTCAAGGCTCGCCGAGGAGCGAAAAGCGTGGCACAAAAACCATCCCCATGTTCGTTCCTCTTTTCACCATATCCTTCGACAAAATTATGATTATGATTTGGTAATAATGTTTTGGTTTGTCGTTGTGGCGTCGTGGTGAAATCAGGGTTTTGTGGCGAAGCCGGAGACTGCGGCAGATGGATTGCTGAACTTGATGGTGTGGCACTGTACCATTCCAGGGAAGCAAGGTATTGTGAGGTGAATTTGAAGTGGAGTGAAGTGAGTTGAGTGTGCGTGCGATTTTAGGGTTTTCTTTCAATGGTGTTCCTGGCTTCTACTTTTCTTTTTTTTCTTTTTTTTTGGGTGTTGATTTTCGATTTCGTGCTTGTTTAAGGGTTTTTTACTATGACTGTTCAGAGCAATCAATCTCAAATCAAAACTAATAATGGGATCCAAAAAATTGTAACCAAAATTAAAATCATCATGTAAAGGATACCGGTTATTGGGAAAGAAGATCTTAAATATTATGATTGACAAAACTAAGTATTCTCAGGTTTTTAAGATTCTGTTTTCTGATCCTGATTATTCCAATTATAAAAAAAAAAAATGATTTGCGATGTGAAGGTATTTTAATTTATGAGTCAGAGATTCTAACTAAAGACATGAATCGAAAGCCATACTATATAGTGTTTCACCAAGGTAAATTGTAAGGCCTTCCGTGATGTAAATGGTTACCACTCCATTTCACCGACTTCATAATGGGTTCGACAAGAAATGTGGTTCGTTGAAATTCTGTAAACTGTGTTTTGTGTCTACTAAATCATTGGATATATGCATAGTTTTTGAATCTTCGGTCTGATATTTCTGCCACTCAGCCAGTACTTGTGTTTGCTAGTGACTCGAAAAATGAATAGGTTATTGAATCTACAATTTCACTTGGAAGATGTTAGATGAGTATAGTTTTTCTATGTGGATACTAATATTATTGTAATAAAAGATGTGATTTGGGACGAGAAAAAAATGAGAAATGTAGTTTTTCTCTTCAAAAGTTATTTGAAACACAACGGCTATAGTCCTATTTATAGAGAGTCTAGAAGGTTATTTCATAATGAAGAATGTCCCGATACAACGAATACTTATAACGAAGTAAAAGCTTGCGTAACTATTGACGTCATCGATGTCATCCTTATTTCCTTGCCGTTATCTATGCAAAACATTATTCCTGCTTATCTCATTGCTCTTGTTTATCCACATGTATTATATTATATTATAACACTCTCCCTTGGATAATATGAGCAATGATAGGTGCTAGTGACTATCTCGTTAAAACTTTACCAGAAAAAATCCAATGGGATAAAACCTGATTGAAGAAAAAAGAGTACAGTCTCCCCCTGGATGCGTATCACCTTAGCTCGGAAGTTCGTTGAGACGATTTGGGAAACGTCTTGGTAAATAGATCAGCAAGGTTGTTGCACGATTGGATCTACCGGATACGGATGACTCCTTCGTCTTGAAGGTCGTAAGTATAGAAGTATTTTGAATTGATGTGCTTCGTCTGCCACCCTTTATAAAGCCTTCCTTGAACTGTGCAACACAGACGGCATTGTCTTCATGGATCACAGCTGGTGCTTCGATGTCGGAGATTCCACATAATTGTTGGATATGCTGGATCACCGATCTGAGCCATACAGATTCTTTGCTGGTCTCGTGTACGACAATGATCTCCGAGTGATTTGAAGAAGTGGCCACGAGGTCTTACTTGTGGAGTTTCAGGATATACCTACGTCATTATATGTGAACACATATCTCGTTTGAGATCGGACCTTGTGTGGATCTGATAAGTATCCAGTATCGATGTGCCTGATGAGATCAGATTTAGACTCCCGTGAATAGAATAATCCCATTTTTGTCGTCCTGTGCAAATAGCGCATAATGTGCTTGACTCCATTTCAATACCTGCGAGTAGGTGTAGAGCTAAACCTTGCCAACAAGTTCATCGAGAAAGCAATGTCTGGTCTTGTACAGTTAGCTAGGTATATCAATGCACTGATAGCACTAAGATATGACATTTCAAGGCCTAGAAGTTCTTCATTGTCTTCCTTAGGCCACCATGAGTGTGCTCAATGGATGGACTTTGTCCATCCTGAATCGAACGAGTACTTTCTTCGTATATGTCGATTGGTGGATAAGGATCCATATGGATAGGTGCTCCATTTGTATACCAATGCAAAATTTTGTTTTGCCGATATCTTTCATCTCGAACTCTTTCTTTAAGTAATCATGGGTTTTCGTAATTTCATTGGTTGTATCGATTATATTCAAATCGTCAACATATACGACGACTATTGCAAAATCATTAGTCGATCTCTTGATAAATACGCATGGACAAACTTTATCGTTCACATATCCTTCCCATAATAGATATTCATTAAGCCGATTGTACCACACTCGACCGAACTGTTTCAATCCGTATAAAGAGCGTTGTAGCTTAATTGAATATAGACTTTGTGGTATCAAAAAGCTTGGCACTTTATACCCTCAGGGATTTTCATGTGAATATCAGCATTTAATGAGCTATAAAGGTATGCCATAACAACGTCTACGAGATACATATCCAAACCTTCTTTGGCTGTCAAACTAATTAAGAAGCGAAACATATCGAGATTTCTTTGTTCTTCAGGGATTGTTCCCGAGGCGATGCATCATTTTGATTAGCCACATTAGGGAACTCATCAACCTTATTTAGAGGTTGCATACTCTCCTTTGGAGTTTCGCCTAATGTTTTCCTTTTTTTCCTTGGGATTGTGTCCTTTGCACTAACAGGTTTTCCGCGTTTTTGGCATACTTGGGATTCTTCTGTAGCTTTAACTACAGATCCATCTTCTGAAATCTCAATCCTTGCTGGGACAATCACAACAGGTATATGAGACTTTTTTTTTTTACCTTCTTTGCTTCAACAAAGAGATCAGGCACTTGATTTGCAATTCTTTGCATACCAAAGATCTTCTGAACTTTAAGTTCAGTTTTACTTATGTGAGGTTCGAGGTACAACAATGTTGAAATCCTCCAAGTTAAATCTTCTTGACCCTTGGACAAAGTTTTTGTTTTGTCTTTATTCTCTCCCCTAATGCCGGGAAGACTGTTTCATCAAAGAGACAATCAGAAAACCTCGCTATGAATAAGTCGCTTGCTAGCGGTTCGAGATACCTGATAATAGATGGAGAGCCATATCCTACATATATTCTGAGCCTTCATTGTGGACCCATTTTTGTCCTTTGTGGGGGTGCAATATGAACGTATACTGCACAACCAAAAACCCTTAGATGGAAAATATCATGCTCATGACCATACACCAACTAATGTGGTGAATATTAGTGGTGTGCAGAAGGTCTTAATTTAATAAGTGATGCTGCATGTAATATAGCATGTCCCCAGGCGCTCATTGGTAGGTTTGTTTTAAACAGCATAGATCTTGCTATCCATTGGAGTCTTTTAATGAAAGATTCTGCGAATCCATTTTGTGCGTGCACATGAGACACAGGGTGTTCAACATTAATCCCTGTTGCAACAAAATGTTCATTGAATGCTCGTGAAGTAAACTCGGCTGCATTATCAAACCGAATTGTTTGAATTGGATGATCAGGGAACTGTGTGCTCGTACTTTTTTGATTTGAGTAAACAGTCGTGCGAAGGCCATATTCCTTGTGGAAAGAAGACAGACGTAAGATCATTTAGTTGATGCATCTATTAACACCATGAAATAACAAAATGGTCCACACGGTGGGTGAATTGGCCCACATATGTGGCCTTGTGATCATTTTCCCAAACGAGCAAACCATACATGATAATTCATGATTAGTATGGACCTTTTGGTCATTCAATCAATGGCCTCGAGAAATTGATATTATTCTATGCATCATGTTGACTCCTGGGTGACCTAGTCTTTCATGTCATAATTTGTTTTCATCTGTGAACAACTTTTGGTCCACAATGGCATGAGTTTCAACAGCTTTAATTGCTGTGAAGTATAATCTAAAGGAGAAGATAGGAAGCTTTTCAACTACGTTCTTTTTAGATGAAATAGTTAATATAATGAGAAGGTTTGTCATTCTCATTAATGGTTTCGAAATGAAAACCATTTTGCCTTATATTTCTAAATGAAAACAAATAAGGTGGATGGCTATGTTCTTAGTCGAGGAAATCATCGGCGTTTGCAGGGAGCCAATTGACGATTAGTGGTTGTGGTCTCAGACTAAAAGTGGAAGGAATCTCTACACATTAACGTTACCAAACTAACATTCAAATGAAATCACGTGAGTTGATTCGATATATTCAAGCCCACAACGCAAATAATGAAAGTAAATATGTGAATGGACAAACAAAACGATTAGACGTGAAGGAACCGAAAGTTGAATTGATGATAATAACAATGATGGGGTTTTAATATACTGCGAAAGTGACAGCTATGAACGTGCTAGGGTCCTAGCGCGTGCAGTCACATCGTTGGTAGTACTCGGGGTCTACTGAGCATATCTTTTGCTCACGGGTTTCTCTTTTCTTGCTTTCTTTTGTCATTAGGCTCAAGTGATGATGGCGTGGCCTCCAAGTAGGCGCATGCTTATGATGGTGCCTCCATAAAAATAACAATGTCATGTTGTAATACTTAGTTGTCTGGTCTAACGTTGAACGTCTGTAATAATGGACATCTTGCACTGTTTTCTATCACTGGGGTGAATGTATTAAGACTTCATGTATTAATAATTTTGGTTTGTAATGTATGACGATTGATATTGTTTTCAGTAGTGAAGTTGTGTTATAGATTATTTGATCATGGCTTCTTAATACGTTCTTATCGTAGACTCTATCCTATACGTTGCCTTGCTATAGATACAGTTTGTAGCGACAGTGACATCACGCGCCAGCTAAGCTGGAGAAATTATCGTGACGTTACAAATTATTTACTTTCTGTTGAATCAGATCCTAAGAAATTGATGATAAACAAAACAATCTCATCAAGGCAACAAGGTCGTGACTCAAGGATAAAAGGGTAAAGGATAACAAGACAGCAGAGCGTAGATGGTCAGCGTCAGCAAGGTGTAGTCATGCTGAGTCCTACCTCTAAGAGTCAGATAAGGCAGTAAGGTGAAGACAAGACTCCACAGATCAGCAGACCTGGTGAACAAAGCTAAGTGTTTTGTTAAAGTAAACTGAAGCAACAGAGCTCAGTATAGGACAAAGGCATATACGCCATGGTGACAGTTTTCACAGCCTGTTTTATCCTCAAGTCATTTTCAGGAGCGTTGAAAGTTGGCATCGAACTCTTCCCAATCAAGATCAGCGACTGAGATTATTTGAACGGATAAAATAGACCACAACTAGTAGAAAGAGTGTTGTCTATAAGTAGACGAAGTGCAGTAAGGTTGCAGGCAGTTCTAATTTTCTAAAAGAGAGCAAGCTGACTGTTCTGAAATAAAACTCTCTAACTGAACAAGTGCTGCGTCCAAAGAAAACACAGAGGCTCACAACTACACAAAAGAAGCACAAAGACAACTAATCAAAACACAGTCACTGTGCTGACAAGATCTCTAAACTAGAAAAAACCTGCTGCAAACTTTGCCAGTTTTCTTGACAAAAACACCATTCTAGTCCAAGAAAACTAAGCTCTTGAGGACAAAGTGAACACCTTAGAAAAAGAAAAAGCTTCACTTCAATCCAAGATAGACACTTGGAATTGAAAGACCAAGGATCTAAAATGGATTCATTTTGCAGTAGCAAAAAAGGGAAAAGCTGGACTTGGATACAACTCATCGGATGAGTGAAAAATAAAAGGAAAAAGCTAAAAAAGAAACAAACCTCTACCTGTTAAAGACAGAACAACTATCAGTAAACAGCATAACACAAATTTTCACTCTGTCAATGCCTATCTCTGACAGCAGAGAAAAGCATGAGACAGCAGAGTTCACACTCT
The DNA here is from genome assembly GCA_035668315.1 of Drosera spatulata. NCBI lineage: Eukaryota > Viridiplantae > Streptophyta > Magnoliopsida > Caryophyllales > Droseraceae > Drosera > Drosera spatulata. The sequence goes on along the minus strand of JAOVYX010010475.1, from coordinate 23,604 downwards.
ATTACCAATAGAAGAGAGTATTGGAGACCAATATACTACAGAGACTCTCCAGGCATTCCACCATAGTATCCATACTGGATGCCATATTACACCATCATTAGCATACAATGCTATAAGTGGGAGAACGGGATCATATGTCCTATGATTGTTGGAACAAACTCAAGAAGACCACTTGGGTTTAGATTCCAAAGAAAAACCTGACCTAAGGACCCATAAAGGGGACCAATGTGCAAAATGATATATTCATCAGGAGCAAATCTGGTACTTGAACAGTGGATGCTCAAGGCACATGACAGGAAATAAAGCTCTGCTGATGGAATATGAAAAGATGGAAGTTCCGCTCCGTTATATTTGGAGACAATAGAGTAGGAAAGACCAAAGGTTATGTAACTTTAGATACCGGTTCTTTAATCTTTAGGCGCGTTGCTCATGTCAAGGGGCTTGAATATAATCTTTTGTCCATAAGTTAATTATGTGACAAGGGATTTTGTATATCCTTCACCAAGGACATATGTGAGGTGAAGGATAGAGACAATGATAAGATTAAATTGGTAGGAAAAAGAAGAAGTGATGTGTATGTTGTTGACTTCTCCAGTTATACCTCAAAGAAAGTCACGTGTTTTTACGCAAATGATCCACATGAGGTCAACTGGCTATGCCACAGAAGAGTAGCTCATCTAAACTTTAAAACAATGAATGATTTATGCTCTAGGAATCTTGTCAAAAGGCTTGTCTGAGATCAAGTTTTCCAAGGATGAGCCGTGTAGACCATGTCAACAGGGTAAACAAACTAAGACAAGCTTCAAAAGTATAGGAGATGCCAATATCTCTAGACCTTTAGAACTTCTGCATATGGACCTATTTAGACCTATGTCGGCTGAGAGCACAGGTAGTCTGAGATACTCGTTAGTTGTCATTGATGACTACACTAGGTACACTTGGGTGTTTTTCTACACAATAAGAAGAATACCAATGGAATCCTCACCAAGTATCTAAGACAGGTCCAAAATTAGAAGGATCAAGAAGTTGTGGCAATCAGAAGTAACCATGGGGCAGAATTCGATCAGAATGATATGGATCAATACTGTGATGATCATGGTATTATGCATAACTTCTCTGCACCTAGAACCTCACAGTAGAATGGAGTTGCTGAGAGAAAGAATACAACACTGATAGAAGCAGCTAGAACTATGCTATCAGATGCAACTCTAGCTCTATAGTACTAGGCAGAAGCAGTAAATACAGCATGCTATGTATAAAATGATCCCTAATATATAAGATACACAAAAGGAACCCATACGAGCTATGGAAAGGTAGAATACCAAACTTAGCATACTTACACATGTTTGGATACAAGTGTTTCATCCACAATAACGACAAAAGACATCTGACAAAGTTTAAATTCAAAGCTGATGAAGGAATCTTCTTAGGTTACTCTACCAAGAGTAAAGCCTACAAGGTGTTAAATAAAAGATTTGATGTGCTTGAGGAAACAGTGCATGTTGCTTTTGAAGAAAAATATTCTGTCCCCAGAAATGCTAATATCTTTGATGAAGAAATCGTATACTGTCCAAGCATATATGAGAACAGGAAATCTTCAGGAAGAGGTGACTTAGGACCATCAGAAGAGGTGGCGACACAGCCTGACTGAGCAAAGCTTCAAGCAGCAAAAGAACAAGAAGATCGAATGGCACAGCTGCACAACCTGGATATGAATGAAGTACATAAAAGAAAACATCACTGTACTGATGATCATCCAACACAAAGTATCATTGGAAGTATGGAGGAACCTGTGAGAACAAGAAAAGGAATTGCGTTGCAGTGTCTGTCAGCATTCTTCTTGTTAGAAATTGAACCAAAGAAACCAAAAAAGGCCCTAAGATATCCATACTGGATTTAAGCCATGCAAGAGGAACTGGATGAGTTCAAAAGAAATGAGGTATGAAGACTTGTTTCTAGACCCAAGGATTATCCAGTTGTTAGAGTGAAATAGGTATTCAGAAATAAGATAAGATGAAAATGGTATCATAATAAGGAATGAAGCCAGGTTAGTCGCCAAGGTCACTCACAAGAAGAGGGTATAGATTATGACGAGACATTTGCACCAGTTGTTAGATTAGAAGACATAAGAATGTTCCTAACCTATGCAACTCACAAAAGGTTTACAGTTCATCAAATGGATGCTAAAAGTGCTTGAATGGTAAGTTACAAGAAGAAGTGTATATAGAACAACCAATTAGGTTGGAAGATTATGAATTTTCAGATCATGTTTACAAGCTAGACAAGACCCTGTATGGGTTGAAGCAGCCACCAAGAGCATGATATGAGACCTTATCAACATATCTTCTCGAAAATGGATTTATAAAATTGTGAACCACTGAAAGAATTCAGGCGCCCTGTTTCAATAAACTTAAGCACTATTTAGTTTTCAGAATCTGAAACCACAATCAAAGCACGAGAATCCAACCCCATTCCACTATACTCCTCATTAACATTTATTGAGGATAAACGATGACATTTCAAGAGCTCAAACGGCATCATCAAATCCTCTTGATCATTCAACAAGCATCGATAATACAAACTGATTTCATTCAATGAGGAGATTTTGAAACAATCTCGCACCTTATCAACAATATGTTCAAAATCGAAATTCAAATGGCAATAAAACGAACAAAATATATCACCAAATATACAAACAAAAATGATCTTCTCATCCACTGAAAAAGGATCGACGATGATGAACACGGACAAATTTTCTTGATGATCACGATGATTGTCATCGATTTCGAATGAGAAATCTGATCAAGAACCTCCACTTTGATAATACAAAATGAAAAAGAAGACGGTTACGCGCGTTTGTTTTGTGAAAAATAGAAACTGTATCATAGAAACTTTCATCGGTTCCGTAATGGACTGTGACCTAGACGGACTAGTTCGACACGATTTTGGCACCCCTTTTGGGTACCTCGCTAGGCTAGACCTACCCAGTTGGATGCCGCTACTTCACGAACTTTGACAAACCCACAAACAGATTCTTCGGGGGAGTAGAATGGAGCCAAGGCCCATATTGAAATTGCTCCACAATGCCTTTTTCCTGGTCATTGTTCCACGTTGGGAAGCTTGAACATTCGGTCACCCTATGCCTAATGACGCCGTGCCACCCTATGCCCAATGACGCCACACTGGAAGCAAAAGTACAGGACACGTTCATAACTGAACGATATCCATTTCATCGAATCATCTTTCAGCCCTACTACTGAACCACGGATCAGGGGACGAGTAATATCTAACATAACATTGACACACAGAATGTTATCTTTGGCCTCCCCATTCCCATCTATATCCACACTTAGAACCTTTCCCACTTTCTTTACAATCATCTGTGCCACACATAGACGGAGGCAGCCAAGCGGCAAACGGTCACACTCCATCCATACAAGGAAGAGATCAAAATGGTAATCCTCCAAGCGCCTAGTCGCCTCATACTTGCACATAACTAGGAGGGAATTCTCATAATGCCAAGGACCACCTCCTACCACTTGCTCGAGGACCTCATCCTTCTAAAATTTAAAAATAAAGATATTATCCCCCATAGCCTTGCACCTCGTCATCCATAACCTATGCCTTAATCACGGACGATCTCAACACCTCGACAGACGTACTTCGCCCCGAAAGAAGCTTTGCCACTGCTTGTGAATAAACTTGATCATTGTATACACTAGAATACTGCTCCGTGCATTGCACGAGATGAATAAAAATAATAAAAATAATTGATATTAAATATTCATATATAGATAAAGATATGTTGAACATGATAGTGAGAAAAGTTAATTGTTTTATTATAATAAAAGAGGATTTCATATATAAAATTGTTAGGATTTTATATTATTATCTCTTTGTGAAAAATTTTGTATGTATAATTATTGTATGTTTTTTAAACTATTCGGATGTCATATAATTTATCTCTTTGTGAAAGATTTTGTATGTATAATTTTTTTTTATTTGATCCAAATATTTTATGTTAAATTTGAGAAATTGAAGTTCATATTTAGCTTAGAATAGTTGAAATTACTATCAGATTTTAATTGTTTAAGATATTTGTTAGATGTTAGATTAGATTTTATTTGATTGATTTAATTTATTTAATTGATATTTTTTAAATGATAATAATGTCTAACAGATTTTAATTGGTTAAGATTTATGTTAGATATTAGATTAGATTTTATTTAATTGGTTTTTTTAATTGATATTTTGTAAATGTTCTGTCATACCGTTTGTCGTTTGTCGTCGAAAAAGATGGAGTAATACGATATATATTAGATTTTATAGATTATTCTTGATAAGTATCCCTATGTAATTTTAATTACACAAAAATAACCCATTATTATTTTATTTCCATTACGTATCCTGTAATCAATTAGGAGATCATTTCCCCAAATATAAATATTCAATCCAAAATTCAATTTTCTAAAATCAATTATTTTTAATCCGACGACAACGAACCCATGACCGATCGTCGACGAGAACGACGAGCTGACGACGCACATCGACGGCGAACTATCAACGACGAGAACGAACTAACGACAAGGACGAAATTGCTAGTGGTGACGTCCGGACGACGATGAAGAACTAAAGATAAGGACGACGAACCACGCTGTCTCTGTCGATAGCGAACTAAAGACGACGACGACAACGAACCCATTTATGGTTTGATCGAAAAGAGTTAGAATGATGAAAGATTCGTTTGATCGAAGATGATGAATAATCATTTGAGGAAGAAGAGAATGTTTGAAGGAAAAAAAAAACGGTTGAATATCATTTTGACAAGTCATTTTTACTTGATATTCCTATAGAGCCCGATGTTCTCTTGAAAGTGAAGAAGAAGCTTGATCTCGGCTCGATCAAATTTTGAGGTTAATTAGAAATATATTTGTCTTATGCACTGTAAAGTATATCACAGCAGCTCTCCATGGTCCAGCGTCTGACCAGTTTTCATGTTTTGAAGTTTTGCATGCGTAAGAAACATAATATGCTGTGATTAAAGTGATGTTTTGCACAGTAAATCCTCGTGCGTGCCCAGCTACCAAGACAGCTTTCTTCTCTTGCCAATAAACTTGGTAAAGTGTGAGATTTATTTTCAAAATAAAAAAAAGAATAAAATTAAATCTTCACAAATCACATAAAATAATACGTTTTTTTTAAAAGTCGAAAAAAACAATAAAAGATATTTTATAGGAAAAAAACATTGATATATCATAATAATTAACTTGATTAAATGATATTTATATAATTTTTTTTTCAGTTTTAATTAATACGAGGAAGCAAAAGTCTAGTGGATAGGATTTAACCTTTTATTATTCAAGTGGATAAATATGGGAATGTGGTCATAGTTGTCCACTTATTCGCCTGAGCGTGGAATTGTGTGTAGAAAGAAAAAAAGGGGGAAAAAAAATTTAATTAGCTACTATAAATTGGTGGTGAAATTTAGGATTTTAATGCTGTTAGAACTTCACCTTGACAAAACATGAAAAAGAAACAGAGGCAGAGGAGGGGAAGTGAACAAACAAGAGCAAATTTCAAATTTGGGAAATCGGTTGATCAGTGGAAGAAAAAGTAATGGAATCATTGAGAAAGCATCTTTTTGATATGATTTGGTACGTAATTGTCATGATTTTCTATTTCTCTTCGATCGGTCTTTGATCCCTTATTCGTAGTCTTTTTTTTTGGCTCGTGATATTCTTGTTTTGGTTGTTTGATTGATCTCTATCATTTGTTGAATTTAACGAGTATACAGATTATCTTAATGGGTATCCATAATATAAATTTAATGGTTTGTTTGATTGATTTACCTTTATAGATAATTTATATGGAGATTAATCAATTCGTTAATGAATAGTGAAATTGGCGGATTAATATGTTTTGTTATCTTTTGGTATGTCCAGGTTCATGATTTTTGGACATGTTGTACTTGATATGGACATGGATTCTAGGATTAAACATGTTTTTCGTAAAAAGCCTGCGGGATAAGGCAGTATGAAAATTGATAACGATTAATGATCATTTGTTCAGATTATCAGATTCAATGCTTGTTTTGTAGTATTAATTTAATATCCTTCATATTCTATTTCTTTGATTCGACGTAACGTTTGATTTGTTGATTCTTTTTTCTTTATATTATAAGTTTTGTTTGACCCTCAAAAGTCATGATGTTCACTGTTGAGCTTGCATTCACTTGTACTTACTTTTGATTTGTCTATTAACTTTTTTCATGTATGTCCATATGAGATAAAGGATGATCAGAGTGAAAACGGAAGCTCAATGGATTTTGGATATCATTAGTTGTATAGGTTGATGTAATGGATGACCCTATCGATTATGCATCGTAACTGTGCGATAATAAATGTATTTTAAATTTGGGTGTATTTTATTTGGATTATAATGACTACGTGGATTATGGATTGCATTTCATAATTCACGTGTCATCACATCCGTTAAAAATTCGAAGCGTGACACACATACTATTTTCATTATATACCAAACGCATCACCATTCGTTCTCTTTCATGACTCTACATTTCATTCCTCACTTCCCGAACACGGTGCATCCAGCACCGCTCCTCTCTGCCATCGTCACGTCCCTCTCATTTTCCCATCTCTTTATTACAGCCCTTCAATGCTTTGTTGGAGAATCTTAAAAAAAAATAAAAAAAAATAAAATCAACGTAACTCCCTTGATATGGTGACCTAAATTTCATAGTTGCAATATTCTTAGCCTTAAGATAAGGTGACCTAAATTTCATAGTTGCAATGCGCAACCCTTGATATGGCTCAAGAGAACGTTCTTGATCGATTAAATTATTTAATATTAACCACAAATTAGTGATGTGAGTTGTGTTATGGTTACGTAGAGAAGACTTTGATTTGATCTTAGCCCTCGATTTAGTAGAAAAAGAACGTATATGATTGTATGCAATAATACCTTTTTCCATTTCAAATCCAACTCTCCAGTTTCCTTCTTTTCATTTAGGAGTCATCATTTTTGATTTTTATCAAATTAGCTATATGAAGCCCTCATACCGCTCATTGGAAGAGGCTTCAAGGGTTAAAACCTTTACCTTAATTCTGACTTTCGTTTAAGGTCCTTCTTGGACACTCATAGAGCATCTTTGGAATGGCGTTCTTGGACTCTTAGACCGATCTAATTCCTTTATAACTTCTATTCCACTGAACTTATCATCATCACCGTCATCTTTGTCGTTATCATCATCACCGTCGTCATCCTTGTCATCGATGAAGAAATACGAGAGTCGAAGTTCGGTCGGCTGGTTATGATGGTGGGTCCGGATGGAGGGGAGAGAAGGAAAAGTGGGGAGATAACTTGAAATTATATGAGAATGAAATTATATTTTTTTGTTGTATGATTTTGGGAATTTGTTTATAAAATTATAGTTTAAGGCAAATCTCCCAAAGATGTATGTCATGATCTACCCAACTACCAATTTTTACTTGAGCTTGAGAAAATGTGTGATGGAGATTAAATCTGAAAAATAATTTATGAAGAAACTTGTATTAGAATCAAACATAATATTATAATAAATTGATCTATAAAAATAGAGAAAGTTACAACAATACGATAATTTGTCGAAATTTTTTATCTCACACTATAACTTTTAAAGTTGAAAACACATCCCAACACATCTTTTTCAACATCCTTTAAATTTTTTTATCACATCACTACTATAGGTTTTTTTCTTTCACAAAATCTTTATTTTGGATAATCTAATGTGAGTGCTCTATGGTGCTAAGCTTGTGTTCGCGATGAGAGATTTTGAGCATTTTTGCTTTCATTTATTGACTATGGATAGATATTACTACTAAAGATGAGACTATGAGAGAATGAATTTCCAAACGATTGTAAAAAATGATTATCATCATTTTTTCTGTTTGATGTTTACATCGGTTAGATTGTACAAGCTCAACTTCTCGCTTTACCTTGTCGGATCTACGACTCGGGGCAAAACTCTACGGACCTCGGCTAGAGCATGAATTTTACGGACTTTCTCTAAATGCAAGTTCAATCATTCGCATCAAAAAAGATAGAAATAATTGCAAATCACGTGTAAAATTATAAACAGGAGTGTACAAACTTGTTGTTCATTTATCGATCAAACTCTCGAGTTCAGTACAGAATATATGGTGAGCCATAGTGCTCATGATATGGACATTACAAGATCATAACATTAACAAGCAGATTCGCAGATCTTGTCTTTCCTTCGGTAGAAGGGCATGATCACCGTCCCTGCCAGAGTGATCTGTCTTGCCATTGTGAGAGATCCTGCTCATGGAAGGTATGGAATTTCCTACTTTATCTAGCATCACGTAAAACAAAATTTTCAACATAAACATGTACTGGTTTTTTTTTTCTTTTTTTAGAACACAACTCGAAGAGTATAATTATACAAATTCACCGCTTCCATTGTTCTATCACGCAACAATGAACAGTCTCATCAAGTTTATTCAGCCCAGCACATGCATACGTGCGTTGACAACACAAACGACACCCAAATGATGATCTGAAAAAGTACAGCAATTAAGCATTATAATTCCACCAAGGCATAACACCTATCGACATCGAGTGATCGCGCTACACCCACGTTGGTATGGATTAGCCTGTGCGCCAGTCCGGCAGTTATAGTAGGACGCACCACGTTGGCTGCAGGGGACGCTGTTCTTGTTCAGAGCAGCATAGCTGATGTACTTGGTTCCTGCCAAGGCCCGGCGGTTGATCTCTGAGTCAAGCATGAACTCATCCTCGCCAACATACTCTGCCACAGATCCTCCTAGTACAGACCAGTCCTCGGACCGATTGATCAGAACTTCGCTTGCATTGACCGAGATAGTCCGGTCGAGGTTCAGGCAGAAGAAGATCAAACAAACGGCCAAAGACGTGATCGGATATGCCTTCGCCATTGTGTTATGCTTTCATAGCAAAAACGAGCTTTCGAGATTCGGATTATATATCAACACAGGAATTGGAGAACGTGACGGCCAAAAAGGTTTCCGTTTGTTCAACGTGCTCACAAGTCACAACAATAAAATACTGAAGCAAACTCTGACTTTTGAGTGAGAAGAGTTCATGCATCCATGTTTGGTAAATAAGAGGGGAACACTAACTGGAACGAGATTATAAGATACTCCTACGATGTGAGGAAAATTTATCATGATTTAATCGCTGTCATATACAAGAGACTGAAGCTGCAACATGTGCTGTGGATCAGCTTAGTAGTGAGGAGAAAGCGTTCAATAATGCTGTGACTCCTGGCCACCTCCGTGTTTCAATAACAAACGTTACCTTAAATACTTGATCACAACTCGGATCAATCTCTTGCTTCCCTTTGTTTCTTCTCCTTTTTGTCCTTTCTCGTAACTGCAGGCCTTAAAGCGAAGGATCAGTACAGAGAATCAATGTTGTTAAAGGATGTTTCAATCAAGTGTGCAGAAACACAGCATCAGATAATGAAAAACCAAATAGCTGAGAGGAAGGAGACCAGCATTCGCGAAGGCACCAACTGTGGGTCTCAGCTAAATAGAACATCTCTGACAAGTCACGATCTAACTTACAGGCTCCGGTCTACGGAATCTCCTACAAGTATGCATCACTCAATAAATAACTCGAACAAGTCACAACCTATTAAACCACATTGTAGATGTGTATCAATACCGCCTCTTAGATATATAGATCGTGGACAAGATACAGGGAAAGTCTGGCTCGACTGATTACCAAAGAAGTAGGATTTGACGATGACAGTTCTTGATGTAAGCAAGGGTTAATACTTAATATGATTGCAAACATAATTCAGAAAGCAATAAAAACACCAAACTACTGCTATTCTCTTCTTCGTTTTAAGTTGTTTCTAACATTTGTTCGATTAGTCTCCAAGAATACCACCAACAAAAAGCATGGCGATCTAAAGCCAAAAGCATTAAACTCCGGAAATAACTTCTGAATTGCAACGATAATCCTTTCATCCTGTTTAGCTACAATCATAATTCTGTACCACCCTACTGCAATATAGATATATACGAAGCCCACGAGGGTGACACTCTACAGGGCTAGATCAATATAATTCTGTACAATCCTGTATAGATTGCGGAGCTCTGGGCTTTCTGGTGGTAGGGTGGTGGAGCTGTGGAGGAGTGTCAATGGTGACTTACATGAAGCATCACTAACTGATGAAGAAGTTCAGAAAAGCCAAACTCTAGTTTAACAATCTTTTTGCGCACCAACAAATTTACGAACAAGCATAGATACCGGCTAAACAAGAATTTAGTCTCAGCAACAGAACCAAACAAGTCGACCAGCCAAGTAGAAGCACGGCAAGAAAAGAGTAGTACCTTGCTTTGCCGGCTCTATCACTGTTCTTCATACTATGGAGGAGTTGCTGGCACGCAGAGTTCAGCTTCGTCCCCATCATCATCGTCCTCATCTGCTTCCACCCAGTTGCTGGGGTGATGTTGTGACATACCTTGACCATCTTTAGCGCCTGTAACTGTAAGCAGAATAGGTAGTGAGACTGAGACAAGATCTCTTCCTCCCATTAAAGCAAAGAAATCAGTAAATTATTTATTTTGATATAGCAAAGAATCAGTAATTGTTAAAACTCTTGGGAAAAAATCGGTGTGAGATGTAGCGGAAATTGTCCATCATTTTTCCCTCGTCGTGTAATTAAAATGGGATAAATAAATAACCCAAAATAAATAAAATCGACATCAAGATTTTTACGTGAAAAACCCCTTAAAAGTAAAGGGTAAAAACCACGGGACCGTTGCGGTACCAAATATCCACTAAAGAGGGATTACAAATATCGTCCTTAGACTTGTACTAGGGGATTACAATCACCAAGATAACTCTCACCAATTTTCTTCTCTAACGGTATAAAAATATACCCGTAGAGGATACCCCTCAATATCCCAAACTGGATATTTTTCTAACTCTTCTGGTGTGTTTGATGTGTTATTTTGTGATGCTCCTCCCCTGCCTATTTATAGATGTTGCGAGAGACTTTTGCCGCCTTAATTTACTGCTTTCGTGGCGCATGAAGTTTGCTGTCATTGGCTTTGCAACGAGAAAAATCCGGAATTCTTTTGCTTTTTCCCGAGTTAGTGTGTCTCTTCCTCTCACTTTTCATTTGGTTAATTGTGGACCTCACGGAGGGAAACCCACTAAAAACATTCTCTTTCGCTGGCCAGTTTCCATATGCTAGTCAGTCTTTGCAAGATGTAATCTAAATTTCTTAGTCAGTGCCAACATATAGAAGTTCCAACTGTTTTGCCGAAATATCTAACCAGCTTCTAAACCTATCGAATGCCAAAACGTTATTTAAGGGCTCTTTACTTCTTTAACCCTTGTGTCTGTGGAAAACTCCAGAGATCATGGCACGTATCTATTAATTGTTCGTAGGTTAGTCCAGATTAATCAAAACCAAAACAGAATAACAAAATAAGGAGACAAAAAACTTAATCGAGGCGAGAAAACCCTTTGTCCTTAAGACAGTATTGTCCCGTCCTACTGCAATAGTTACTGATAATCTGTCTCCCAAGATACGACGACTAGAGAAATCTCCTTCGAACAGGAGCACGCCAAACTCGAAAAAACGTCGTACCCTTTTATGTTCTGAACTCTTTCGAACTGGACTCGATACGGGATGCAGTGATTGATAGCGGATGCCAAAAGGGAAGAGAGGAATGCAGCGAATGTGCTTTTGTGGGATTTCAGTGCGTGTTATGTAGTTCCAGAAAGCTGGTATTTATAGAGCTGGGAAGGTTCTAGTTTTGAAGGGAAAACAACAGATGGTTTTTTGGAGGGAAATCAGATCGTGATAGTTTTATAACCGTCCAATCTGCCCACTGCTCCTTTGACTCGACTGAATTGGATTAGGCCAAGATCGGACTGGACCACCCACAAATAAAAAATAATCTATCAGTTGGGCCTGGATTGGATTGGGTTGGCCCACACACACGCGCATCCAATCCGATTCAGGCTGAGCCAACCGACGCGTGCGTGTGTGTGTTTTGGACCACACTTAGGTTCTCTCACTCATACAAAATTGGATACCCTTTGGGACACCAACCCCTTTACCATTTTTGAGTCTTATACGGAAGTCATACCCTTACAAGAATTCTAATGTGGGTAACACCCACGCTCTCTCACAACAATATTACACACCATTAACTTTAGACATTAATATTTCATTCATCCAAAAACAGTTATTAAAAATTAAACATACTATATTTTTCTACTTCGAATGTAATTTACAATGAGCTCAAAGTTATAATGTTTTAATAATGAAAACACACTTAAAATACGGTCCGAACATGACCGATTTCCCGCATTAGTTAGTTTATTTGCTATTGGATTTAGTTGATACTAGCTTGTTCACCAGTACAGTTATACACGGGACAAATATGAATGGGTTTCATCACTATCAGTTTCATCACTTGTACTTTGGTTTTGTCTTATTTTTCTGATCTTGATTTCAGGTTAATCATGTGCTAATCAAGAATGATCAAATATGCATTTGAGGCTCTTGAAAATATGGATAATTTAATGAGGTTTATGTTTATGTACATGGTTGACCTTACCGACTGTATTGAAATAGCTACGCTGTTGACAATTGTGGATATGTGGAGCCCCGCGTGTGTTTTCCTCTAGGCATGATCGTCTGCGCATGATCCCAATTTTGGCTCAATTTCTTCCTTGTGGTGGTCCGCATTGATCTCTTTTTGGCTTCTTTAGGACAAGACTAGGCTATATAATAGCATTTGCAAATCATCCATGAATGATGAGAGCAGTGAGTATCGCAGAGTATTGGTAGGGAGTTTTTAGTGTATACAAACACACTAAACACATTAAACACATTAAAATGAGCGTATTTAGTTACTTGTTACGAGTTCTCGGTGTTCGTATTGCTCCTTTTATATCACTTCGTTTGATTAGTGAGTTTCTTCGTCGTCGTCGACCGTGCGTGGTTTTTCCCCGCAAGGGTTTCCACCTAAATCTTTGTCTTATTTATTTTATGCACTTGTTATTGTTTGTGTTACAATTAACAGTCCTGATCATAACATATGCGATGTTAAATATATATTAAGTTTGATCGTATTTGATTTAGATTTATAGAGGCTTACATGGTTCACTTGCCATCACGCCTTTTGGAGGTTTGGGGCGTGATAGATAGTATAAAGTTTGGTGTTCTTGAGCACATGCATAACTTGGTTTCTATAAAATCAACTGCACTAGGAGAAACGGAATTAAAGGACTCTGATTCTGACCAGTAGGCAAATTATCTCTAGCTGGAGCAGCCTCTGGGATCCGCATTCTGCCAAGATTCTCTCTCAATTGATTTGGGATCACATTTGCATCCAGATCAGCCTGTCTATTCGCACTGGCACTACCACTAGCTTTATTACCTCCGGTTCCTGGTTCATAGCATAATGAATATTACAGCGTGTTTGTGCCTATTTCCTGGAAAGTTCAGTAACTAAACAAACATTTACCTGAAAGATCAGACCAAATCCTTGTGTGGTTTGATGCATTATTGGAGGCATTGACACCTGATTTCTCTCGATCAGCTTCCGGCCCTGTCCCTTGATCAGGTAGGCCATGGATTGTAGCAGTAGTTCGTGTATCTGCATTGGCATTACCTTCTTGTAGCTGTGATGTGAGCATCGTTGCAAGCACAAGTTTAACATCAAAATTTGAAGTTGACCCATCACCCAGACCGAACTTGGTTTCCAATAGAATAGGCCTGTTAGATGATCCACGCTACCTTCTCTAGGTTAGTGTAAGAAAAACAAGGTAAAAACACTACAGCAAGACTCAAGAGAGTTTTTATGAAATTAATTGGGGAATGGCTATGACTTGATTAAAGTAGAGAATATAGACTTAAACTTATGCAACAAGAGGACTAGCTTATTACAACAAAAGAAGAAGTCTTACTCGCCAGCCTTCTCAAGTTGCAAATGAATGTCAACTTCGCAGGCCTCACAGAATGAAATAAATGCCTGAGATCAGGTGACAAAGAAACAAACACTTATCACAGTGAAACAGGAGTTGCTACTCTCTCCAGTAGTCCAGTTTCAAATAATAAAGATAAATGAGCTGTTAACATGTCAATACAATAGGGTTAACAATTCCGGCATCTTGCAAAGAACAGGAAATGGCACAATATAAGACTATAAGTATCCCACGTAGTATGCTCCATCGATCTAAGATATGTGCAGAACAAGCTAAACTGAACCAGGACAGTGACAGTAAAGGTTAAAAGTCATGCTCCAGAACACATGAGGAACAAACTGAGTATGAGAAGTTGCCAGACGCAAAATACCTTTAACTCCTTCATGCCGAAAGTGACATCAACAGGATTGCCAGAGTGGATATATTGCACAAACTCTTCCGTAGGATCAATCCAGAGTTGAGTATTTAAGGATGAATCATTTTCTATCCAAAAAACAAAAAAACAAAAAGAATAACAAAGAATAAGGTTATGATCATAGACTTGTCAATCGTCTAGTTATAACTTCCATAAAAAAATTACGGTGAGGTACTACCTTTGGTAGGATCTATATAACTCCGAAGCTCGACAGCTTTTCCTCCGATTTCGCCTGCAACGTCTGGAGGTGCTGAAGAGTGCTCTGTAGCAATAATGGTGATCTCTTGAAGAGAAGATTGGAAATTTGTGGAAAGCAATCGGTTGAAATCACGAGGCCTCACAACAAATTTAGTTGGCAACTTTTCCTTGTCCAAGGATAAATGCTGCATCTCAGGATCAACATTGCAGGTAATCCAATAAGTTTTTCTCATACCTATAAAGTACCCCATTACGCCGCCAGTTAATATACCATGAAACACCTTGATTAAAAGGACCACTTAAAAAACGAAGAAAAAGGAAGAAAAAAAAAAAAGAGGAGAAGGAGAAGAATATTTGACATTTTTTTATACCATTGAAACATTCCAAGGACCACTGAACTTTAGAAGCATCTGGATCTGCTAACTGCATGCGCAAATGGTCTATATATGCAATGGGAGTTCTTAGAACAGCACAAACAGCCTACAAAACGAAGTGCCATGGAGTAGCTTAGCGTCCACTATCTACTAGCAAAGAGGAAACTTTCAATAAGGCAGAACATAATACCTTCAGGAGCATGCTACATTTCACTTGAGTGCCCGACACAGAAAATATGTCAAAGAAGTCAGGTTTGAATGTGATTGACTGATATGCAGACCGTGAGGAGTTCAGGGTGCAGAAAATAAGCTGCAGCCACCAAAAAAGGCAATGAAATTACTAGAATAGTAACGCCAACTAACTTTATTCTAAAGCTTCCCAATCAATTATGCAGGACATCCGGTTACTAGAAAATCAAGTGACTACTCAAAATTTCTTGTTATATTACATAGACATGAATCAGACATTTCGTTCATGTTCTTCAGCTCAAAGGGTTTTAGATAAAACTCTATTAGCAAAGGTTGGGTAATTAGGATAAGGAAGAACCAAAGAGCCACCCTTGCTAAGAAAAACATTTGCTTACATACGCAGTGACAGCATGACAACAGGCAAAAAAAAACCCAAAACGTCCGATGCTCTACAATTCCTTTTTAAGTAAATTCAATCCTCTCTTTCGACTTGCAGTACAATTACATCCGTCACGACCACTGAAGCAACTATCTAGCCCAAAATCAAACTAACACTAGACCCATTAAACAACCCCTTGAAGTTTTAGGACTTGAAAAAAAAAAAAAAAAAAAGATGATTACACTACTTGCAAACTGAGGCCCTAATCCCAAGCAATCTAGAGATGAAACTTGATACCTCAAACCACATCCCAGAACTCAAACATTCAACCCAGAAGCTACTTTAACATCTTTCTCAACATGTCATTAGCACGATGAGGCAAGCCTCCTTGAAATCCCCAATTAAAGTCCACTGGCCACTTTCTGCCTTCACATACACATTTTGAACGATTTCATTGCGCTTATGTAAATGACAATGAGAGTGATCTACCATAATATTCAATTTCTTTTGGCAGAACTCATCTGTCAATAATACAGTATAACCTATCTGGCTTCAACCTCTCAGTTTGTCAGATAAGATAGTCTACATACTTTTTTCCCCCAAAACCCCTCTTAACAGAAGCCTTTGACACTAGATAAGTGACGATAAATGATAATATTGTACTTCCTCCTACTCAAGAAAAGTGCTAACATATACGTATTTTGTTTTATTTTATATGCATAAATACAAGTCTCGTTTTTATATCAAATCACGTCTGATCGTCCCGCAACATATATTAGGATGAAGTACGTAACTTACACAACCATTGATGTTTCACGATAAATATAAAAAAAAGATTATGTTTGATTGTCGTTGGAGACGTGTCAAACTTTACATCGATACGCGTGGAAAGTCAAAACATTGCACTTCCCATGGGATGGAGGGAGTATATCACGAACGCCCCCAAAAGCTCCACTGGAGATCAAACCCTCTCATTCGGCACCGTACCAAAATCATCACTCAAATACACTTCATCTCAGGTCTCAACATCATCAAACCATTTCTAATCATCAATCATCAAAACGAAAGAACAAATTAAACCAAATTTCATCGGTATCCAAAACCCTAGAAAGTCAATCCCAATCCAAAACCACAACGCACCTCGCAAATCCTCCACTCCATTCACAACAACCAACAAAGTCCAATCCACAGCAACACAACAAAGATAGTCAAACCACGAATTGAAGCGAATTCAGTATCTTAGAGTGAGAGAGAAGGTAGAGTACCTGAGAAGGAGAAGCTTGAATGGAGAGCTCGTTGCCGATGCGAGCGAGACAGTTGATGGAGCGAGCGAATGCCTTGAGGTTTCCGCCGCTGATCGTCACCTCTATCGCCGCCAGCGGCGGTGATCCTTCTCCGCCGCCGCCGCTCATCGCATCCGCCGCCTCTGCCTCCGCCCTCGCCGCCTGTCCGTCTTTTTGGCGGGAAATGGAGGCCCAAGGGTTCCACTCCACCGCGGATTTGGAATCAATTCAACGATTTAGAGATTGTTTTTAATTTTTATTAAATCTTTTATGTATATATATTTTTATATGGTTATTTTTATTAGGTTTTTTTATTTAATTTTTTCGTTTCATAAAGATGTAACATATAAATATTTTGTATATATATGAATATAAGTCTTAATTTCATATCAAATTGCGTCTGATCGTCTCACAATATGTATTAGGTTGAAATACGTAACTTACACAACCATTAATATTTCACGATAAATTTACAAAAAACTATATTTGATTGTCGTTATACGCATGTCAAATTTTGCATCAATACTCATATCAGGTCAAAATGTTGTATTTTTTATGGGACGAAAAGAATATCTTTTAAGATTGATATTTTTACAATAAGGTTTGAAGATATTTTTTTTTATAGATTTTTTAAATACCAAAAAAACAATACACACATAAATAACATACACAACAAACGGCCTCCCTCCACCACTTGACGTTAACAATGTTGGGTATCATGATGTTACTACTCCCCCCCTCCCAGTACAAATTGAATGAAATCGGTTACGAAAATTTATGGATGTTGAATTTGTATGAATTTTGATGAATTAGTAGTATTTTTAACAAAAGTGAACTACTTCATCCGTCTCATGAAAATTATCAATACTTGTCTTATTTGGATGTTCCATAAAAATTACTCCCTCCGTCGTATATATTTACAACATGTATGTATTTTGTATTATTATATACGCATGAATATAAGTCTCGTTTCATATCACATCACGTCTACTCGTCCCGTAACATGTATTGGCTGAAGCACGTAACTTACAGAACCATTGATGTTTCACGATAAACTTATAAAAAAAAACTATGTTCGATCGTCGTTGCATGCAAGTTAAACTTTGCATCAACATACGTGTAAAGTCAAAACGTTGTAAAATAAGTGGGACTGAGGGAATACAACATTTTCTATTTTGGTAAGAAATAACATTAAATCAGCTACAATACACCCACTAACTCCTTTTATAGTTGTTACAGTAAATCATATTTTTAATATTATTCAATATAAATTTAACACATACATAAATTCCCGATTTGAATCAATGTATTGTAATTTTCACAGGACGGAGGGAGTATATTGTATGAGTTGTGAGAGAAGTTTGCGAAGTGTATTGTGGATAGATAGATTTGGCATTTTTAAAGTAAAAATGTTATTGAAAAAGAAAACATTTTGTTTTTTTTTTTTTTGAAATGTCCAAAATAAGAAAAATGTTTCTTTTTTTTTTAAAATAAGAAAAATGTTTCATTTAATATTGGGCAAAGGAAGTATATTTAATTGTGTGTTAAATATAAAGAGAAAACAGTATCTTCATTATCCGTAATAGAAGTAAGATTATGTTTTGTCTTCAACCAAAATACCTAGATTGGTGATTGATAAATATCTATGCATGATTGGCAAACTATCATATGCTTAGTTATATTGGTTTATATGTTCATCATCAAATCGACTATTTGTTAGGTAAAGTTTGTCATATTAAAATTTTCAGTATTGTGAGTATAAGATTGTGTTTGACTGAATCAAATCACGTTTCATGTTCAGTGTTCACATTTGACTTATTTTCGACAGTCTGATCTACTACAATTCGGCGTTTTTTATTTCGATAAGATGATCGTAAGCCCAATCGACATTAATTGATCTAGCTATTACATTCGTCTAACAATCCAACAAGTCTGCCAACCAAGACGCGACACACACTTTTATTCTTATTCCTTACCCTTACCCGCACCATTTTATTCTTATTTTTCGAAGGGACTATGCTAAGCTTACAAAACCAGGATCACCATATATAGCGAACTGGATAATAGCATCAATCAAACATGCTGCCAAAGATAGTCTCTAGCAATCTTTCCATTGGCTCCAAGAGGATAGAACCCTCCGGGAACATGCTCGTTGCCCGTGTCATAAAGGACTCTCAGTATTTCGGCTGGAGTCCTTGAGTAAGAAAGCTCGTCTTTATTCGACGATAACACGTTGGTGCTCGTCTCTCCTTCAGCTCCTAGAAAAGGCGGGACGATGGTTCCTTCATCCTTGATCCCACATTTCCCTGGCTCGTTCCTCAGCTTCGAGATCTTGTCCGTGAACTCTGCCACCGTGAACGTGTAAGGGTGGTGAACTATTTCGCTCGCATGCTCGTATAGGTACACTCTTATCACCGCGTCCTGCCCTGCCTCGACTCCCAACAATCCGGCGGTCAACTGCAACACGAAAAAAAACACTTGACTTTACCTTTGAAGATACATCAATGTATTTAATTTGGCCGTTAAGTGACTTATAAGCACTTTATTTCAGTCCTTACAATTTCGACCATTGAGCGACAGAGTGAGTAACATAGACCTTCTACGTCCTTACCCGTTTTGCGACATAACCTTTAAGCAACGGATTCGCACCAACAAAGTAAGAAGCCAACATGTAGCTGAGACTGTCGCGATATGGATCAAAGATTGGCTCCAACTTATACCCAAATGCTTGGTCTACAAATGTCGCGAAATTCTCTGCACTTAGGTTCATGAACGGTCTTGGCAGAGGACCAACCGTCGATTTTATAGCCCTGCACATACATATAAACATAACACTTATGTCAAGAATCTGATGCGCCTACATATTGACTTGCTATACTTATTTACACATAGCGCGTCGATATCACATTGTGTACCTTAAGTGACCACTTCTTCATAGCCAAATTCCTTGATGATGCTCTAGACAAGAGGATCAAGATTAGCTTTCCTAACACCAACGGGTGGCGGCCGCCCTGGACAAGTTCCGGAGCAACCACATTGTGTACCTTAAGTGACCACTTCTTCACAGCCAAATTCCTTGATGATGCTCTCGACAAGAGGATCAAGATTAGCTTTCCTAACACCAACGGGTGGCGGGCCGCCCTGGACAAGTTCCGGAGCAACCACGTCGAGGTCGTACCCTAGTGCCCCCCCATAGGAAGAAGTCGGCCTCATTGTGCTCAATGTTTAGAGCAAATTGGAGCAACTCAATATCTTCTGGATATAGAGGCAGGGTCTCATAAGGGTACGGTGATTGACATGTTGGGCCACAGAAATCATTGAGAGTATTGGTTTGATTTGCAACATCCTTTGCCTTCACAAAATTACCAAGTCCAAGTAAAAGGCATGTTATGATAACATAGGAAATGTGGTCTGGAGGTAAAGGAAAATGCATCTTTGAGTAGTGAAAATATAGGGAAAATTAATGGGATCTTTTAAGGTGTTATAGCATGCATGGGAATTATGATGACTGTATATATAGTATGTGGCATGGGTTGATATGGACCAATGTGATTTTTATTTTATTTTTGTGTCTAGTTTTTTGGGTGCATGATTGGGTGAATGATGATGGTAGTTTTTGGAGGTTTCTTGGGGTTAAACATTGAAGAATTCTTGTGGGATTGTTTAAAGAGACAAAATCAAGCTTAGGTAGTGATGTTACACTCCCTTCGTTTCAAATTAATGGTAACACTTCGAATATCACATCTATTGAGACGAAGTTTGATTCGTGTTATAAAACGAACAAATGTTATTTTTTAAAAAATTATCGTGAAATACTAATGATAATTTATGCTATGTATTTTAACCTGATGTCAGTGACATAATTTTCTTACATTATTAAAACGATAAACGAAACTCTTTAAAATACGTGTTAAATAATACAATGATTGAAAATGTTGCATATAATATGAAATGGAGGAAATATCATCTTAACTTTTAAAAAGAATAATTAAACCCTAAGGAATATCTAATCTGTCATTCATTACATAAGCTTGTTACACTAGAGTGAACTTGTACGTGGCAGATATATGTTCCGTATAGTCGTGTGCGAGTATGTATGATTTATGATCACACAAATCATATGGGAGTATTCGTCCTTGAAGGAACCTCCGAATGATTAAAATGTTAAATTTCAGCACATTTGTACCGTGAGATATAAGTTATATAAGAGTAAGATTTTGTTAGAATTTCGCATGATTCGCGATATGCTTCACTTTATAGGTTCTCAACAATTCATGAACTAATATGAGCCATCAACCTTCCAAAAAAGTACTATAGGTCATGCTTACGATGCGTAAAAACTCTTGCTATCATTTTGACATGTCTTGATCATGCGA
Source organism: Drosera spatulata (assembly GCA_035668315.1). NCBI lineage: Eukaryota > Viridiplantae > Streptophyta > Magnoliopsida > Caryophyllales > Droseraceae > Drosera > Drosera spatulata. Next base: position 2,377 of record JAOVYX010010475.1, on the reverse strand, counting down.
TAGATAAGTACCGTTTGCTTGTGAAATTGTTTGTAAGAAGAAATAACTAATCGTCGAAGATTCTAGCTATTATTGACCCTATAGATCTGATTTAGTAAACAGTAATACATGGGCGAATCATATCATGCCAAGGCAAAACTTATATCAAATCATATCCCTCATTTATGTCGAATCAATTAAAAGTTATTTTTCCCTTCAAACACCAAATACCATACTCTCTTCTTCATTAAAAAAAAACATTATGATACGTTGATTTGATATGATTATTAAGAAATAGATTGACTTTAAGAACTTTTATCAATATGTCTTTATTTGTATAGTGATCGATGTATAGTACTCTCTCCGTCTCAAATTAATTGAAACATTTTCCTTTTTGATCAATTCCAAAATAAATAAAAAGTTTTCATTTTTGGTAATCTTTTAATATAAAAAATTATCAAATCAATCTCATCTGTTACGGTACACCCACTAACTCCTCTCACAACTGCTACAGTAAATCCCACTATCATCGAAAAAATATTCATTTTTCATCAAAATCCACACAAATTCAAAACTCGCATAAATTCCTGTGCCAAGTCAAAACGTTTCGATTAATTCGGTAAGGAGGGAGTACTATCTTCGTCCCAAAATTTTTGCAATCTTTTGTCTAATCGATCCGTCTCAAATTATTTACAATGTTTCATATTGTAATACCCGAAAATTTTGGGAGTTTTAAAATGAATATATAACGTTAAGATTTTAAAATAAATCGTGCTTAAAAGTTATATATTTAAATCTAAAAAAATATTTGATTATTAAATCAAATATGACGATATAATATTTGGAGTCATTAAATGATCGTTGCGACGATAAATATTACGAACGAATAACGTTATAAAGGTTGCACGATAGGGCTATCGATTTAATTCCATAAATAATGGATTATGACTTGGGAGGTCATATCTTCGTATATGGGATAAATCTATAGATGTAAATAAATTATTGATGAATTAATATTGCGAAATTGGATGAATAATGGACTGAACGAGACGTATCGTGGGACGGAACGGGATATTTCAATCACTCACCTAATTCTCTCGCACTCACCCTTTTTTGCCTCCACTTTCCGCCTCCACTCACCACTCTCATAACCACCACCACTCAATCACTCTGTCATTTCCTCTCCATCATCTCCTCCACCAACACTACAAAAAAACAGCATTTTAGTTACGGAAAATTTTAGCTACAAATAAAATCCGTCGCAAAAACATATATCTTAACGACGGATCCGTAGCTAAAAAAAAGGAAAAAATGGATTATATTTACGACAGAAAGTCAATGCTGTCGTTATATTTTTTCAATTTAGCGACGGATATCCGTCACTAAAATTTTTGTAATTTTGAAGCCATTATTTAGCGACGGGTTTCGTCGCTAAATAGTTTTAAAAAATTTATAACAAAATATATTAGCGACGGATCCGTCGCTAATCTATTTGAAGAAGTAAATTTAGCGACGGCATCCATCGCTAAATATATTGTAATAAATTTTTTTAAACGAATTTAGAAACGGAATCCGTCGCTAAATTCATTTTCGATGAACATTTATCATCTAAAATGTAAAAAAATGTACATATTTTGGGATATCGCAATAGTTGAAATGTTAAGTTATGATAAGACGTTCTATTTCATATAATACATACATGATACATTTAACACCAATATCGTATACGACATCTTATATGTTTCAAGTTATATTACATATGCAACATCGTATATCATGTGCTACATATATGTTATTAAGAGTTTTTAACAATACATTATTTTTTCACTAAAATTTTATGAAATGCAACGTCTTATTATAAGTTAACATTTTTACTATTAAGATATCCCAAAACATTTACAATTTGTTACATTTCAAGTGATATATCCCAAAACCTGTTCATTGTTGAAAGGCACCTATTCCATTTGAAGCAGAAGATTGGGAATAAAGCCTATGTGGAAGGGTCCATATGCGAAGCTTATCTTCTTGAAGAAGGCAGCAACTTCGCAAAGTTGTATTTTTCAGATAATGCGGACACTAAAACGGAGGAGTTTCTTCATGTTAGGAGGTCGTGCGCTGATGATAATGATCCAAACCTTCCTGATGTCTTCTGCAGAAACGGAGGCTATGCCCCAATTGAGAGGAAAACAAGGAGAAAGAAGATGACAGTAAAGAAGGTCATTTTAGATGAGCAAGATGTCGAAGCAGCTCATAGATATATTCTCACGAATTGCGAACTTATAGCACCGTTTGAGAGGTATGATAAGTAATTGACGTGTTATATTCTATTACATGTTAGCTAAACTAAGGTAAATTGAATAGGTTGTTCGAGGAGGAGATGGTCAGCCGCGGATGTGTT
>JAOVYX010010464.1:0-33802 GCA_035668315.1 Drosera spatulata | reverse complement strand
TTCATGACGTAAATGTTGGCCACGATCTTGAACAGTATGTAATATCGATCCAATCCACAGATTGTTCAAACCTCTGAACAATAGTGAAAGATGTGGAGTACTATAGTAAGTTGTATGAGAATCAATTCTTTTAAAAATTTGTCAATAAATGAGGAAGAGGGTGATCAAACTCTCACCTCGTATCATCATCTGTCGATGAATCAATTCTATCTATATTTTAAAATTATGATAAAATATTCATTAATATATATTATTTTCTTTGTCTCATAATTTTTGTAATATTTCATCTTTTAGGTTATTAAACATATATTTTAAGGAGTTTCGTTATTCATTTTAACGACGTAAGCAAATTACGTCACTGATCCGGGATTGAAATATTAAACTTAAACTATCATTGATATTTTAGGATAATATTACGAAAAATAATATTTGATCATCGCGCAGTGTAAATTAAAATTTGTATCGATATCTATAAAAATCAAACTTGTTATGAAAATTATGGGACGAAGAAAGTAATACTCCAAACATTTTCTGTTTCAGTTACACTTTTGATGACTAATCACGCTACCAAACCAGCGAGTACAAAGCCCACGTTTCCCACTTCTATTACTCTACTAATGACACTCACAGAAGTGGTGTGTGGGCCCACTAAGCCCAATCATTTTACTATGGGCCCACAAAGGAACAGCCCAAATGTTGGTGCTAGCTGGACCGAATCAACTTTACATTGACTAAAAAGGACACTTGCTTTTTACCCGATATCTTGTGCCACCAAAAGAAAACAGGAGGATGCTTTGGTAAATCCATTGAAGCATGTAATTGGAGAAAGGTGACGTGAGGTCCAAGCTGGTCCATGCGGGGCCCGGCGAGTCGGATTCTTCGTCGGCTCCCTTGGCGTGATGGAGCTGGCGATTTTGGAATTGGACATATTTGCCCCTGGTCCCAATTTGGACACTTTAGGCCCAGAGGAGGAAAGGGGTAAAATATTTGTCCCTTCACCATTTCTTATCTTGTGTGTATTTTTCTAACACAACCATGTGAGACAATCAAAGTGATCGCGTTAACATCTGGAGGAAAAATCAATGTTATCGAAAATGTTTATCATTAGTAGACGAACACATTTAGCACTCAAATCAATGATCGCATGCGTTGTTTTCTCCACATTATGGGTCCAAATTAGTATTATCTTCGTTTCAAATTAATTAAAACGTTTTTTTTTTTTGATATTTTTTGTCATAAAAAATACGAAATCAATCTTATTTGTTATAATACTTGCATTAACTCTTTTTTCAGCTGTACAGCAACTACCACAAAAAAATTATTTTTTTATCAAATCCATACAAATTTAACATACCCATAAAATCACGTGTCGGGTCAAAACGTTCCGATTAAAATGCCACGGAAGGAGTATTACTTTCGTCTCATATATTTTATAATGATACACACTTTGAGATTTTTCGTTCTTAATTTTAACGATATCAAAAAATTATTTTTCCGGCCAAGATTGAAATTCACAATTTAATAGTACTATCATTAGTGTTTATTTCACGATATTTTTTTTATACAATATTGTTAAATCGTTTTACGAAGATTACAAAATGCGTGTCACTTTAATAATTTTAGAACAAAAAAAATAAATCAAAAGAAATATTTATTTAAACTATCTGATTAATTTAAAGTTGGAAGGAAACTGCCTAATCAAAAAAAACGTTGGAAGGAAACTCGATCACAAATAAAGTCTAATTTTGACATGAGGTGAAAAGGACATGATTGTAAATCCCCCGATGGGATTTGAGACTTTTGAGCATGGCTAGTGAAATCTCGAGGACGGTAAAATAAAGGAAATTGCGATATGATAGGGAGGAGACAAGGAGGACGGGGATCGACGCAAGGGTGACTCGTGCTTCACCATGGTTTGTTGGGTTGTCAGTCCAAATTATTTGACCGTCTTTTTCCCATGTTACCAACAAGCAGAATCATCACTTTCCATGATCTCATATAATAATCTTTATATTAGTATCGTTTTCCCTTAATCATGGGAAAACAAGAATGATGGAAAACTCCATATATTATTTCAAAAATCTAACAAACAAGGAATGTAGTTTTGGCCATTTTTTCGATTAGTTTGTCGACGTCATTGTCGGTTCGTCATTTTCATTATCGTCAGTCGATCGTCGATTCGTTATTGTCATTATCGTCAAATTTAAAAATAATTAATTTTAAAATTTCAATTGTAGATGAAATAATTATATTTGGAAAAAGATTTTATAATTGATTGTGGGTACCTAATGGAAATGAAACAAGAATGTAATACATTTGTGTAATTAAATCTCCATAGGATAGTTATCGAGAATTCTTCCCAAACTAAAAGGCTATCTTGATAAAATTCAACAAAATCAATGAATTCTTTAATTCTCGTATCAAGTTAACACATCATAATTTATCTCGAACGAAGAAAATATTAAGTTATCCTAATAAGCTAATGGTGTGGAAGGTGAGAAAGAAAAATAGACAGTGCGGAAATTTTGATGTGATAAAAACTAATGATAGATTATAAACATTTTTGGCACATTTCGGATAGGCAAAACGATGCAAAAATTATGAAACGACCAGAGTTTCACTTTTCTTTTATGTTTTCGATTTTTATTTCACTGTTTGATAAAACAAAACTGTTTATTTTCAGTTTCTATTTCTTAAATGGATTGAACACAAATAGAAAGCAAAAAAAATAAAAAATAAAAGGTTTTTTCCCTTTCAAAGTATGGTATTTAGGATTGTTTTAACAAAAACTCATTTTATTCAATGAAATGAATTTAATTTTTGTTATTCGTTTTCTATTTATGTTATTCATTTTCTACTTATTCAAAATAAACGATGGATTTTTTATTTTTATTTTTATTGTTCTTTTAATTCTCACCTTTATGTGTCAAAATTTGCACTTTCGGCTGAAGCCGAAACAGATAAGTATTATGTTGCAATTATCTATGGTGAGTTTTATGAGATGACACAGTACGTTATATGTAATGTTTATATATAAAAAAAATTAGGAGTTCAAAATACACTAAAAAACTACAATATGTTTAATTTTATCAAAATACGTCTTCTTCATTCTTATTATTACTTCTTCTTCTTCTTTTTTTTTTTTTTTGTTGCAGTACATGTTTGTATGGCGTTCTCCTCAATAAGAATTGACGACAAAAAAAGACGATAACGATGGTGAATGAGAATGTCAGCCTGTGAGAATCAGTACATCATCCTCTTGGGAATCAGTACGTTAACCTCAACAATCAATATATCATTCAATATCGTGGTGACGACGTCGACGATGATGGTGTTGCATCCTGGTAGTGACATCATCTTAGGGAAATCAATATTGGATTTCAAAATAATTAATTTTAGAAATCTGAATTTTGGATGTAATTTTTATATTTGGGAAAAAAGATCTTATAATTGATTGTAATTGATTATTGGATACTTCGTAAGAATGAAGTTATAATGGATTAGTTTTGTATAATTAAAATTGAATAGGAGTGAGTACTTATCAAAAATTCTCTTTATAATTTATATAAAATATTTATTTTTAATAGAATATTATAATTTATCCGAGACGAATATAATTTTTTCCTAAATCAAGGGATATAAAGGACGAAAAACTCGAAGCATCTTAAGTGAAATTTCGAGAATCTAATAAATGAAGAGTAAGGTTTTCATCATTTTGATTACTTTGTTGATTGATTTAACAATTCGTCTTATGATAATATGAGGGGCAGTGTAATAAAAAGAATATTGGATCGAGTATGTGTTGAAAACATCGCTTTGAACATACTGGGTGATGTTCAAGATATCCCTCAAATATGATGTGGTCCTTGAGCATCATTTTTACCCAAGTTATGAAGAACCACTCTCTCGTGAGCTGTGAATTTTGTGTACACACTTTAGACCACAATCGAAGAAGAAACTTTATTGAGTGAAATTGATATGTTATTTTCTTCGTTTATTGATGATTTATTTATAATATATTTATTGATAATTTTAATTTATTTGTAATTCTTTCTATTTTAGTACATTTTTAATTAAAAAAATTCAAATTCATCCTGTTTTATTATATTATATCCATTATCTTATCTTATAATTATTATTATTTTCATCTCATTTAAATTATAGCAGTTTGATCCGATACAATAATTTATGTGTGTATTGAATTAATAAGGAATGACAACTTGTCATTGTAAATGTGTGAGATAAAGAAGTGAGAAAAAAAAAAGAGAAATGATGATAGGTGAGTTGATGTGATATAAAATAGAGATATTTGGATATTTTTATGTGAAAAAATTTATTAAATATAAAAATATTATAATTTAAATGGGACATCTAAAAAAAATATAATTTGAATAAGTTAAAGAAAATATAATAAATCATACAATCTCTAAACTTTTTTTTTATCAAATGTCACAATAATTTAACACGTAAAATCTTATATTTGGTCAAATGATTATAAATAAATCATAACGAAAAAATTATGAAGTTACTGAACGTCGAATAAAGCATAGTGCTCTCTCATTTCTCATCTGTCATAATCAGATTGATTAGAATAGAATCATCGATTTGAGATCTAGGAGTATCATGGTCTAAACTTCATTTCGAATTATAAAATTTTTTATTTTATTTAAATTATAATATTTTTATGTTTAATATTTTTTTAATAAAAATATCGAAATATGTTTATTTTATATCAAATTAATTCATTTATTATTATTTTTTCTCATATTTTTATCTTATATATTCATAAAAATAAAAATAAAAATATTATTATTTATTAATTATATAAATTAAATTATTTTAATTTAAATAAAACAAAAAATAAATTTATTTGAGATGATTACCTAAACTTTATCCTCGTATATTCAAATTCCCATCACCAAAAAACACTCGGCTCAACAACAAACAGAACGCACTCCCGAGTCCCACCCCACACCAACGCACACCAGTCCCTCTCCTACACTCTCTCCACAATGCTCCGCCCCCTCCTCCTCTTCCTCCACCTCGTCGCCGCCGCACTCGCCGGAAAATCCATCCCGGAACACCGCGCACTCGTCAGCATAAAATCCGCCATTACTTCCGACCCATCCTCCTTCCTCTCCCCCTGGAACTCCTCCACCCCTCACTGCCTCTGGCCCGGCATCACCTGCTCCACCACCACCACAACCCCCTCAGTCACTTCCCTCAATCTAACTGGGCTCAACCTCACCGGCACGCTCTCCCCCTCCGTCGCCCACCTCGTCTCCCTCGCCTCCCTCTCCCTCTCCTCCAATCTCCTCTCCGGCCCCATCCCCAACTCCATTTCCTCCCTCACTCAGCTCAAGTATCTGAATCTGTCTAACAATGTCTTCAACGGGTCGGTTTCATTTGTGGGATTCGTCTTCCCGTCCTCCCTCCGTGTCCTCGACCTCTACAACAACAACCTCACGGGGACACTCCCGGTCTCCGTGGTGAACATGACGGGGCTCAGGCACCTGCATTTGGGTGGGAACTATTTCGAAGGAGAGATACCAAAAGAGTACGGACAGATTGGGTCTTTGGAGTACTTGGCGGTGTCTGGGAATGAGCTCACCGGGAGGATTCCGGTTGAGATTGGGAATCTGACGAGGCTCCGGGAACTGTATATCGGGTACTTTAACAGTTATGAGGGCGGGATTCCGGCGGAGATGGGGAATCTGAGAGAGTTATGGAGGTTTGATGCGGCGAACTGCGGGCTTTCGGGTAGGATTCCGGGGGAGATAGGGAGGTTGAGGAAGCTGGACACGCTGTTTCTTCAAGTCAATGTGCTGAAGGGACCTCTAACGCCGGAGATGGGGGACTTGATCAGTCTGAAATCGCTTGATCTGTCGAACAATGCGTTCGAGGGGGAAATCCCAGAGACGTGGAGGGGTTTAGGGAACCTGACGCTGCTGAATCTGTTTCGGAATCGGCTCCACGGGGCGGTGCCGGATTTTCTGTCGGAGCTTCCCGAGCTGGAGGTGCTACAGATCTGGGAGAATAACTTCACGGGGAATGTGCCCGAAGGGCTTGGGAGGAACGGGCGATTGAAGTTGCTCGATGTGTCGTCCAATAAGCTCACTGGTAGGTTGCCGGAGGGGTTGTGTGATGGGAATAGACTCGAGACTTTGATCGCGTTGGAGAACTTTTTGTTAGGTCCGATCCCGGAGTCGTTGGGGAAGTGTGAGTCGTTGAATAGGGTTCGAATGGGTGAGAATTTCTTGAACGGGTCGATTCCGGCTGGGTTGTTTACTCTTCCTGGACTGACTCAGGTTGAGCTTCAGGATAATTTACTCACCGGAGGTTTTCCTGGGGCGGTCGGGGCGGTTAACCTAGGCGAGATCAGTCTGTCGAATAATAACCTCTCCGGGACATTGCCGGCCAGTATTGGGAACTTCTCCGGGATTCAGAAACTTCTGTTGGATGGGAATGGTTTTACCGGTCCGATTCCTGATGAGATTGGGCGGTTGCAGCAGTTGTCTAAGATTGATTTTAGTGGGAATAGGTTCTCGGGTGTGATCACGCCCGAGATAAGTAAATGTAGGTTGTTGACGTACGTTGATCTTAGCCGGAATCAGTTGTCGGGTCAGATTCCGGCAGAGATCACTGGGATGAGGATACTGAATTACCTGAACTTGTCTAGGAATGAGTTGAGTGGTAGCATTCCTGGTTCTATTGCTAGTATGCAAAGCTTGACATCAGCTGATTTCTCGTATAACAATCTGTCTGGTTTGGTTCGTGGTACAGGGCAGTTTAGTTACTTCAACTATACTTCCTTTGAGGGAAACCCTGATCTTTGCGGCCCTTATTTGGGTCCTTGCAAGAACGGGTTGGTCGATGGTCCTCGGCCCGGCCATGTCCGAGGGCTCTCATCCTCGATGAAGCTTCTTCTGGTTATCGGTCTTCTCCTGTGCTCCATTGCCTTTGCTGTATGTGCCATTGTCAAGGCTAGGTCGTTGAAGAAGGCGAGTAAGTCCCATGCCTGGAAGCTGACTGCGTTCCAACGTTTGGATTTCGCGGTTGAGGATGTGCTTAACTGTTTCAAGGAGGATAACATAATAGGGAAAGGAGGGGCTGGGATCGTGTACAAAGGCGAGATGCCTAATGGGTTTCAGGTTGCTGTCAAAAGGCTCCCGGCAATGGGTCGCGGATCGTCGCATGATCATGGGTTCAATGCCGAGATACAGACCCTAGGAAGGATCAGGCACAGGCACATTGTGAGATTGTTGGGGTTCTGTTCCAATCATGAGACCAATCTGTTGGTGTATGAGTACATGCCTAATGGGAGCCTTGGTGAAGTTCTTCATGGCAAGAAAGGTGGCCATCTGCATTGGGATACGAGGTACAAGATTGCGGTTGATGCTGCTAAGGGACTCTGCTATCTCCACCATGACTGCTCGCCGTTGATCGTGCACCGAGATGTGAAATCAAACAATATCCTCCTGGACTCGAGCTTCGAAGCTCATGTTGCTGATTTCGGCCTCGCTAAGTTCCTGCAGGATTCGGGCACGTCAGAGTGTATGTCCGCTATTGCTGGCTCGTATGGATACATTGCTCCAGGTATAATCTCATCCTCATCTAAATCCATTGATATTGTTGCAATCACTGATTATTAATGGTTTTAATCATGTTCTATGTTTAGGAAACTATTCATTTTCATGCATACTGTTGAATGTGATGTTCCCTTGTAAATCCATCCTTTCATTGAATACCTTTTGATGATATTCTTTTTCATGACGTCAAGTTTACTTCTTTTGTTGAATTAGCCATAGGTCTTGCTTGGTCCTCTTTATGAATTTTCTATGGTCATTGTGGACTTTTGCTTGTAGACATTGGTCAATTAATGGTTTCACCAAATTTAGGATATAGTTTCCTTGTCAAGCTTAAGTCACTTTCTATGCTCTTTAATACGATTCCTGTTGGGTTATCTCACGCCGACAAGGCGTGAGTTTATAAGATTTCTCGAATGGTTGCATTTTCGCCTTTACCTGCCTATCTTAACGTGCCCTGAACAATATCTCGACCTCAAAAGAGAACTAGGTTGACGGATTCTAGGAGTTCAGTGGTTAACCATTTTTTCAGACATTGATACGTTGGACTAGACCAATAATTTATCTCAATCATAGGAGTGTCCATCTCATTTCTTCATAATTAGCCCCAAAGGGACAGTCACAGCTCCTTGACTAGTCCTTGACCAAACTAATTAGCCATTTTTCTTTTTCTTTTTCTTGGTAAAAAATTAGCCATTTTTCTTAGCACTAGCTGGTCACTTATTATGAACATGAAAACGACCATGTAGGGAGTCAATGTTTTTCCTATATCTACATGTTACATCTATTGTTAGGTCGTCGAAATTATTTTCTCTACAGATCTTTTGATCATCAATCAATGTGTCTATACTTCATTTGGATATGCAAACTTCGCTGCTCTTCAATGCAAGCTGATGTTGATTTGACTTGCAGAATATGCTTATACGCTTAAGGTCGACGAGAAGAGCGACGTGTATAGCTTTGGTGTTGTCCTCCTGGAACTCGTCACGGGGAGAAAACCTGTCGGAGAATTTGGTGACGGTGTCGACATTGTCCAATGGGTCAAGAAAATGACGGACTCGAACAAGGAGTTGGTCACTAAGGTCATTGATCCGAGACTCTCTACGGTTCCCCTTAACGAGGTGATGCACGTTTTCTATGTCGCAATGCTGTGTGTTGAGGAACAGGCCGTCGAACGCCCAACCATGAGAGAGGTGGTGCAGATCTTGCTCGAGCTCCCGAAGCCATCGCCCACCAAAGAAGGAGCCTTGATCAACAAAGATTCACCATCAAGCGCATCTGTGACTCCTGTGGACTCTTCTCTATCCGTGGCAACCACCGAAGTCAAACCACCACCACCACCTCCGCCACAGTCACCACCCCAACTTCCGCCACCCGACCTTATCAGCATCTGATCACTCGTCGTGCTTCTGCAAAATGCAATCAACCATATCGGTTTTTCCCTTGCTAGCATCTGCTTATGTCAGTAAATTTTTTCCAACTATGTTATGTTTGTGAAAAAGGGTTTGGTGGGCAGTGAATTAGACTGGGAATTAACCATGATCAAGGTTCTCTACCTGATTTTCAAGCTATGGTATCTTACTATCTCGTGTTCTTTTGTTTTATCATGTACAGGTGAGCTTGGTGGTGGGCTTAGTTTTGTCTCTGTTTATTAGTACCTTTCTTGTTCTGAATCAGTGAAGTTGTCCATCATGTTCTAATTTTACTGTAATGAGCTGCTGCCATATTTGTCTACCTGTTTTACTTTAATGGTTCCTGTTTACTGTTCATGTTATCGCGGGAACTGCAAACAGAAACCATTGCTGCAGCTCCTTGACTCCTTGATTCAGCTTCACATGTTCTTGGCAATGCTGCTCATTTCACTTCAGGTGACACTGTAAAGCACAATATGTTGCAGATTAAAATTTAGTAACCTCAATCATGTGCAAGTGTGGTTTTGTGTCTTGTTTCTCACACAGGCTTAGGCCAAGTGAGCTTAGGAATATCTCCCCGTTGCATACGATTTGTCTGAGGCGTAGGACTAGACTGTTACGTCACTTGTAGATCCGATAGGAGTTTGTTTGTTTGTTTTTTTTTTTTTTTCTCCATGTGAAATATAATCTTTATCTTTTCTCAAAAAAAATAATAATAATAAAACAAAAAGTAATTTGTTACTGTTTTCATATCTGTGCTGTCTTTCCTCGGCTTGATCATAGCCTACCTCTTAGCCACTCACTTCGTCTAAAATCAAATGAAACATATACTTAACTCGTCGCAATGACGTAATGATAAATTCTTCCCCTGATTAGAAGGTAAAAGATTGGATTTCTTTTGAGCACATCACAAAACAATTTTATGTTATAAATACAAGTCCTGAATCTGGTTTTTTGATACAATCATATAAACTTATTTTTTAGCCCTTTCAAACTAATTTTATATAATTTTTTATAATTTTATAATCTTTTTAATTATAGTCACAATTCCGATAATTTTATATTGAATATATATATATAGAACTATTCATTTATTATAGTAAAATTAGAACAAATATTATCAAATAGTCCTAAATATTATCATAAGCAATTTTTATCTTTTTCAAATCTAAACAATCATTATTCCTTCTTTCTTTTGGTTTTACGATGGGAAATTTTTTTAAAAAAAACTTAAAACATTAACTAAGGTATTTCAATGTAAGAAAAAAACAATGACTAATTATATGAATTTTACCTAATTTTTGAGTAAATTAGTTCTACCATAAGATTATTTTAATTTCTATATTGACCTATTCAAGTTACAATGAGTTAAATCATGGGTTGTTATTGTTGTCATCGTCTTTTTCTCAACACATGTCACATCAATGAAACATTTCTCAAGGAAAAATAAAATATCATTACAAATGAAAATAGATTACATCTTTCGTCATAATATGACGTGTTATTAACTTGATAACAGAACAAACCAAAATTTCGATATCAAAAAATACAAATCTTGTTTTGAATATATTTAGAAAGGGTAAAGTGTTTATATGGTTAGACATATGTGTGACTACATCATTGGATCTTCAAATCCATGATTGAGATTAAAAAATTATTTTTACATTAATATAAGGGAGAGAAATTCATTTTTAATCTTTTCCATTGATTCTCAAACCAATGATCTAGCCACACACAATGAATTATGTGGCTATCCACATAAATACTTTACTCATTTATAAAATAGATTTCTTATTATCGATATAATTAAAAAAATCAAAATTTTAAATTTCAATTACTCTTCAAATAAAGTAATTACATTATAGAATTATCTTAACTAGTGTATCAATACATTAAAGTAACAAATGGAATAAATGATAAGTTTTTATTTATTTATTTATATCAATAAAACATATGTAAGAGAAAATGAAGTGTTATTATAAATCAAATAAATGAAAAAACAAAAAAAAAGTTGTAGAATCATTGCAAATTAATTAGATTAAATATAATCATAAATATATAATATTATAATTAATATAATATCAATTAAACTTTGATAAAAAAAACTAAAATAATTATATATACATGTGAATAGATAGGGGTAGATTTCGGGGATGCACCTAATACCCCTCGTCTTATAAAACATGTCTCGAATACCGATACCAGTAATCATAGTTCAGAATGAATGCATCCCACTTGGAGCTATAAATATGAGGAGGTGCCAGGCATTGTGACTGTCAGGAAATCTGGGGAGAGTGGTATGTGCCCGAGAGTTGAGGTCGAGAGAGAACAGCACATTGATAGTACGAGTTCAGCATTGAATTTGAGAGAGGTGTATGTGTATATGTGTTGAAGTTGACTCTTCCATGGATCATACCGTACTACTCGTAAGTGAGAATAGAGGATATGATGATGATTTATGATGATGAGAGGTGGCAGATAGAGTCGGGCTATTCAATTACCGAGACAGAGGGCTTCCCATCTCTGAACCAAAACAAACATCAATGGTTCAAAAAACTTTATTGTGGTCAAGTGAATCTGTAGGTCAATTTATTTATATGTGAAAGTCAATGTTCCTGGAGTATGTACATTAAATGTTTTCGGGCTTCCAAGGAAACAAATGTGACGAAAATGGAGTCCTTTCTCTAGATCTGTTTTTAGTTTTATAACCAAATGGCATTTATTATGGGGCCTCGAACTAAGTTTACTTGCTCGAACAGTCACTATGCACCAATGCATGGTGCATTTGTAGTCGCTGCAACTAGTTGGGTGCAACAAGCCAACAAATAATGGTGTTCGAAACAATAAGGACTCGTGTTTTCAATTTTTACAGAATCGTGCAACAATTAGTATTCACAACATATCGTAAGTCTTTTAAGTTGAAAACACAAGCTCGAAGTAAGTTTATTCTGTCCATGTTCCCAATTCAAGCTTATGCCTGTGAAAAATGTGATCAACACTTCTTTTACCTAAACAAGACTGCACACTGTCATTTGAAATACTTCATCCGTTTCATAATGAATATAATATTTATTTATTTATATTTCATAATAACTGTAATATATATCCTATTTAAAAGGTTTTATCTAAAAAATACAAAATCAATCAAATTCAATTACAGTACATCCACTATCTTTTCTTAAAACTGTTACAGTAAACCTAACTATCAACAAAAAAAAAAAAAAAATTCTTCGTCAAATTTCACAAAACTTCAATGCACACATAAAATTTCGTATCAGTCAATTTATGATATTTACTATGGAACGGAGGAATTATTTTGCTTGGCTTATAATATTCCCTCCGTACTGAATACGTTACTCCTTCTGTCCCGAAAAAAATACAGCATTTTGACTTTGCACGTATGTCGATTCAAAGTTTGATACGTGTTCAATGACGATTAAACGTAGTTTTTTGTAAATTTATCGTGAAACATCAATGGTTATGTAAACGTTATGTATTATAACCTGCAGTCAATATAAAATATAAATCATGTCATGCAGATGAGTAGCGAAATTTCTCAAATTATGTACATAATAATATATTGAGAGAAAAATATTGCAAAGTTAATGAGATGGAAGGAATATATGTGTAGACTTAATTTATTTTAACATTTTTATCTTTGTGAGTGAAGTAAAAAAATATGATTTAGGTGCGGAGAAAACAATAATGATGAAGACGAGGATGTGATATAAAATGAAGATCTTTGAATTTTTTTTGAAATAATTGTCATTTATAAAAATATTATTATTTATATAAAATATGTATTTTTAATAATATGTCATAATTTATCCGAAACAACAAAAGAAATAGTAATAAATTTTTCTTTACCCTTAATTTTTTTAATACTTTTTTTACCTGTTACATATTCAATGAGGGGATGATGTTTGTCATTGACAGGGCACGTGACAAAAAATGCAGCTGCAGCGCAAGTGTAGTACTGTACGAAGTTGTTGATGAGTTAGTGAGATTTTTGTCACTTTTCAGTGGTTGCAAATTCAACTGCTTTCACCCGATCCATTGGACTCTTTCTTTCAAAGTTCATCGACTGCCCACAAGGCTCCAGTGAGATTCTCCCACTTTAGTTTCTTGAAGAAAAAATAAAATAAAATTGGTTGATGAGTTGGACGACATTAACGACGCTTTGTTTTCATGATAAAACTAATGTTGTTCGAAATCTTGTCGATAACAGGATTAACCGTATTGTTGAATTTATTGTCAAAAATCTTATGGAAACCCAATAATTGAAAAAGATGAGAAGATGCCAAGCATTCAATTTCTATGCTTAGAGCATCCACAAAATGATGCATAAGCCCAACCTCCAAAAAAATGACGTGGAGACCATTTTTATAGAGTTTCTTCAATTTTAGAAGTTCAAGATTTCTCACGTGTCTCAATGGATACAAATGAAAAAATACTTTGACAAGTCATGGATAAAATAGAGGAGGATTTGAAAGATAGGGGGATTAAGTCCCTCATCAAACAACTGGTGCTGAGGAGATTAAGATTAAATGTCTCCAAATTAAGTGAAAAATATATTGTGTCATTATAAAGGTTTTTATAATATTCGTTCCAAATCAAAAGTTTTATGAATGCTCTTATTATTCTCTTTAGTAGTAGGTCACAAGAAATATTCAGTCACACAGGGAAACTCAAATCAACGGATGAGATTCTCCCAAGCTAAGCTAGATGAATGATCATATTTGACCAAACCAGGCCCCATGCTTAGGTGCACATACTTGCTTCATAGGCTATGGGTACACTTGATCGATTCCTTCAATTACGCATGCGAATCTCGATTCTCTTGCTCACGGGGATTCGAGTGAAGTGACATGCATTTTGTGCCTTCTCTTATTCCAAGCCATGTCTTCAATTTATTCCCGGCCGAGACATTGACATAACGATCAGAGAAAAGAAACATCGACTATTATCTCGGTCCCGATAAAATATAATCGATTTTTCGATTATTATAAAAATTTATGGATATATTGATTTTTATTATAAGGATTTTTTTTAATCTCTGATTTTTGTGAGTTAAAGGAATGAGAAAAGAAAAAAAAATGAGTTGAATTGATGTGATGTAAAATACTCCGTCCGTGTCAAATAAATTACGACAATCAACATTTCATATAAATTATAATATTTTCATAAAAAACAACTTTAAAAAGTTAAAAAAATCCAAAATACACCTACTTTATATATTAAACATCATCTTATCATTAACTTTTCTCTCTATACCTACTCATATTTACCAGATCGATGACGAAATCAATCTCACTGACTGGCGGCATCCCGGGAATCTCATCCTAAAATACATCAGGGAGGTCTCGCGTTATTGGGATATCAGAGAGATTTATCTCCTTATTAGTCAAATCTTCCAAGCTACAGAGATAACCGTGACATCCCTTTCTTAACAGTTTTCGTGCTACAAGGACTGATACCAGCTGTAATTCTGCTTTTGAACCCTCTCCGTGGTATCTAATCTTTCCTCCCTTAGGACTGTTACACGTTATTATCTTCTTTTTACAATCGATGATCGCTTTATGTCCTTCCAACCAATTCATTCCCAAAATGACATCAAAGTCATGGAATCAAAGACAATGAGATCGGTTGGACATTCCTCTCCCCCTATGACAATAGGGGCATGGGCGATAACGTGATAAATGATAAATGATAAATGATTCATAAAATCAACGCATTTCTTAATTATCGTGCCAAGTCAATTTTTTTTAATTTATTCGGGATGGATGGAGTAAAAAATAGGGATATTTTGATATTTATATAGGAAAAAAGTTTTCAAATAGAATAAGGTTATAAATTATTTGAAACATTCCAATATAAAAAATATTGTAATTCTTTTAGAACAGAATGAGTATCACTGAATCAATCATCGGTTACATGGATTTAGATGCATATCCTCGACAAACTTAATACTCCCTCCCTCCCAAAATTTTCGTACCGACATACTCCCTCCATCCCAAAAAGATTACATTATGTAATATCCAAAAATTTTATGAATTAAAATTAAATATAAAATATGCCTACGGTACGCATTTAAATAATACGCGAACAGAAAATGTTAAATACGAGCATATAATGAAAGTTAAAAGTAACGAACATTACGAAATTTAAAATACTCACGCTTAGGGGCTTTAGATTTAACACAGAAAATATTTGATTATTGAATCAAATATAATGATGAAATATTTGGGATGATTAAATGAACGTGCCGATAAATATTATGAACGAATAATGTTACAACGTTATAAACGTTATTCGTAGGGGCTAGCGATTATAATCCCATAAATAATGGATTATTACATGTGATGTAATATCATTATTCATGAGATAATTATATCGACATAGATAAATTATCGACAAATAAATTGTACAAAACACGGATAAATACAGTCTGTGAGAAATTTTGAGAGGCGGATTAATCACACCCCTCAATCCTTATCTTCCCTCTTCCACCAAACACTCTCACCCAACCACCAAACACCATAACCTCCGCCACCTACCAAACCCCATCGTCACCATCCGCCATCATCTCCACCACCGCAGCCGACGACGAGCTCGGATCCAGCCAGCCTACCCAACGACGAGGCGACCCTAACCACCACAAGCCAGTTCGATCTCAATCGAAGCCACCACGCACTGCCATCGTGCATCGTTACTGTCGGAGTTCGCCCTAACCTTTTCCAAGCCAAGGTGAACTAGATCCGGCCACCAGTCGTCGCCGACAAGCCGACCCGAGCATCCCTAGCCTCGGACACAACCTCCCGAGCACCCATCGACCCTCACCACCTCGAATCACCTCGTCCCGTCTTCATCCGTCACGATTTCGGCCGCCAGCAACTCTTCCACGCCGGAGACGGCCAGCGGCAACCTCAGTGACGACTACCAGGCCAAACAGCAGCCCTGACAGCGACCCCGGCAGCTGGCCTGATATAGGCCCGAAGCGGCCCGACAGCCCGATGCGGTCCGACAACGATCTCGTCCTGTTTTGTCGTTTTATTTCTTTCGCGAGTAAAGAAATACTCACCGGGGAGGTAACCTAGCCCTGATCCCACGTGATATGTGTGCGATTTCGTGATGTTGGGTATGTGTGCAATCTTGTGATGTTGTGTGTGTGTGCACAGGATGATGTGCTGCGACTTGGTTTTGGGTGTGATGCACATAGATGTGCGCAGGACGATATGTTTGTTATGGAAGTGTATGATCATGCTGAGGAGAAGAGTTTGGTTATGGGCGTAAAAGTTATGTTCTGTATGTATGTGACGTTGGCTGTGCGCATGAGGAAGTTTACGGAGTGTTATGTACGTGTGCGTTCATGTGTGTTAGGGTGATATTGAGCACAGGACATATGTGTGTATGTCTTAAGTTTGAGGGTATGTATGTGAGCAAGGGTTAAGGACTGATACGTCGAGTATGCACAAGGTTATGCATATATGTGTGTTTGTGGGGTTATGCTTGCTCACCGGATATATGTGTGTGCGATAATTGGTTTGGATCGTTGTGAAGCTTATAGGCTTGTTTGTTGATACGTCAAGTTATACATAATTGCGAGTTATGTATAAGGGGCATTATATAAATATATATAACAAACCTTGATGTTGGAATCGAGATCGGGGATGTACGTTTCTATGCTTGATATGTTAGATGTGGGGTATTTGGGGTTGAAATGGAGTAGAATACGCACCACTATAATATATATATCCTCTCGAAAAATAAATGAAAGCGGCCTCTAAATGATTTAATAAAAAAAAAACGGGGATGTAGAGCACAATTATATTATCTATGTGAACTAATGAAAAAACGAACGAATAATAAATATTGCTTCCTTGAACTGATAAGGTCGACATTGACGCCCCTTGTTGGATCCGTTGGATCGTTGGTCGTTTTTCTTGAATAACCTTGGTGGCTTGGGTTTGAGTCAGTGTACTCTGGTGTTATCCTCTGAGTCATCGTCACGGGTGAGAACTAGTTAGGGAGCGATAGGCATCCCCCATTCTCTTTGCATGCATGCAGTGGTTTCGACGTCGTTATGACGGAACCACGGGTTGCTCTTTGTAGGGAGCCTCAAATTATCTCAATGTTGGCATTCGGTACCTCATTGAAAGCGCACAAGAGGTGCAAGACGATGCACAAAATATGCATGTACGAAAATAGAATCTATTGGGTAGCCCGACTGACGATTGATATTTTATCTCTGTACTTGAGTCGATCATATCCTTGAAATTGCCCCTTTTAAGTTAAGTCATGAACCATAAGCAAATGGCAAAGGAAGGACTCTTAAAAGTGATACGAAGACATATAAAGCAATGTAAAACCATACTATTTGATATGGCGTATATATTTTCCTATCATATTATTAAAATATTTTAGGGACTTTCGGCGGTTGTCATAACCGTTAGCGGAAGCCCCCTGTAAATGAGATTCATACACCGTAGGTTACTGAGATTCTTTAACTCACGATTATGTGTTTTAATTACAGGTATGCCCTCAACTGCACCTGAAGGTTCATAGTGTGAGTTTACATTCATGTAGATGATCTCACGTGCTTTCGGATATTATAACAGATTAGATGTCTATTTTGTTTAATGTAATATTTGATCTGGATTATTTTTGCACCAATACTGTAACTTAAAACAGGTATTCGAAATTATAAGCTATTAATGTGATTACTGTTTACAGTTCCTTGATTTTTATACCTCTAAACCCATTTGGTTTATTTGATCTTGTCACGGATTTGGTCCGAGATGGCATAACGCCCACGTGTCATCCAACGTAGAAGTCGGGACGTTACACACTATTAGGATGAAAGATTTGGTCGTTATTATGAAACGATCAAACGTTATTCTTTGAAAAAATATCGTGAATCATTGATGATAATAAACGTTTCGTACTACAATCATGGGTCAATAAAAAAATTTAAATCGTATCGTTTAGATGAGTAATGAATCTCCTCGAATTACGTATTGAATAGTGCATGAAGAGAGAAATGTTGTAATAATTATGGGACGAAAGGTAATATATTTTAAGGTCTAATTTTACCATCAAATATCATTTCTATAAAATTATTATGAAACATTAATGATAGATTAATTTGTATACTTTAATACAAAATCAGTTTAAGATTTTTCTGATATCGTTAATAATAAGAATAAAACAATTCGAATTACGCACCGTTGCAAAAACTATGGGACGGAGGCAACATTACGAGACCACTTGAATTAGATTATACTCCCTACGTCTCAAATTATATGCATCACTTTGATCCTGTATGGAGTTTTATGTGTGAGTTGATTTATGGATGATTTGGTTATAAAATCAATATTTTTATGATATTAGTGGGGTTTATTGTAACAGTTATGAAATGAATTAGTGAAGTGTAATGTAATGATTCGATATTTTCTATATTAAAAACTTTTCAAATTAAATGTGTTGTGTATATTTTGGGACGATCCAAAAAATAATGTGTTGCATTTAATATGGGATGAAAGTGAGTATAAAATAGAGATTCTATATATATATAAAAAAGAGTAATAACGTGATAACAAGTTAAAAAGATGTTGAAAAAATGTGTTGGAATGTGTGTTAAAATATAATAAAACCTATAATCTAATAAACAAAATTCGATAAAACTATCATATTAATAAAACATTTTTATAGATTAATTTATTGTGATGTTATGTATAATAAAAAGAAAAATAGAAAGAAAAATTGTGGAGATTTTGATACAAATGCTCTGATATTGGCAAGCCGCATACTAGAGTTTCACAACAACTTAGAAATATATGTACCCAAATTCGATCCATTCATAAACTCAAACTACCCGAATCTAACGTAACTTGTTATATATCGTCGCATAAAACAACAAAATTCAAAATCAAAGTAAGAACTTAGAGCAACTACAATGCATAAGGCAAATGACATGCGATAGTCAAAATTTATCAAGAAATCCTAAATATTTCAAAGTGATGGACATGAAGAGTTGTGCCAAATTATAGCTCTTATCATACCTCGTGCTATATTCGACAATCAAAATAGCATTTGTTATAATTTGACTACTCATGGATATTGAAGACAAACCTAAATATCAAAAACATAAAATTCAACAACACACATGTATTTCTTTATTAATCATTGATAAAAAAAAATGTTCTATAACTTGACACCGCTACACCAACATTGATAAAATATGACAAAATAACACTATTTAAATCCAAATTATAACCATATCCATCACAAAATGACATTGTCCATTGAAGTTGCCCTCGGAGGAACAAAATAGCCACCAAGGACCCTCCCTGGCTTGATATCATGTAGCAGGAGCACAAGCACAATAACATTACCTGTATAGATGATGATGAGCTGCTGGCACTGCAGCTGGCAGCTGATGCTGGTTTTGCTCTTTGCAGAAAAGCAAACAACTGATAGGAGTAATTCGCTGAAGGCTGAATGTGGTTAGTCATCATCACCAATCATATCATATACAAGTAGTACATGAACGACCCGTGGTCATTTTGGGACCCCCACAAACCAACATGCGCCACAATGGCTACTGAAAACCGATCGATAAGAATGGCATCATCATAATCATATTCATATCATCGATCCGTTTATTAGCTTGTTCATATTCATATCATCGATCCGTTTATTAGCCTGAATTTGTTGTCGTTTCGTCCATTGTTTACTGACCAACCTGCAGCAAAAAAAACTCACCAGGTTAAAGCATGACTTATACAGAGCATGAGAGTCCAGGCCACAGTAACGAGAAGTGAGAAATTGGAGCAGGATCAAATACTAACCAGGAACAATTTTTTTTTTTTTTTTAAAGGAACATTCATGTATATAGAACCTTCAGTGCCATAATTTTTACTGGATAATTTCCAGTACGGAGGCAGTGATCGCGTGTCGAAAGATAAAAACGACCATATGGGCTAAACCCGATTTTCTGGTGTCCCAGGTGCAGGTTGAAATAAAACATGGTATATATCACGAGTTAGTCATGTGTCGAGGGTAGTACAGATAGTCCAGTAACATTTATTCAGGACATCTCAGCACTTGACGTTTCTGCTTTGTCATGCACAAATTCTATGTTTTGCGAAGCACCATGGCCTGACATGACTTCTTCTTCAGTCGAATGGCGCCTGAAGGCCGCCGCCGGTGGCACAGCAACCAGATATATAGGGCCATGAAGGGAAAAAACCAGAAGGGTTTTATGGGACATTGCCTGTCAAATAACTCACAAACGCAGATGACAGTTTCTCACTAGATATATAACAGAAGTCATCACCGTGCCTATGCATAGACATTTCTTGCCTCTTTCATTTCCATTTGTTTTTCGTGAAGCCAAGAGCATAACGCGCCGATCATAACTCAGAAGACGCACATCGATCTAGTCTTCGCTAATTGCATGAATCGATCAATACAGATCTTATTGGTAACCATGGAAACAAGTGCACTTTACTTGAAAGACCATCCACGGAAACAACTCTATACGAGTGTAGATATCAAGTCCTTATTTATATTGTTGTAAGTTTTATCCAAATTTTGATGTGGGTCTAATATAGTCCAACATGTATGGGTCTGGCTCTGATATTGTTTAGAAACATAAGATTCATTCTCAAAATCATTTGCCAATAGGAGGAGAGACCCATGATCAATTTATATTGCTGCAGGCTTTATCCAGACTTCAACGGGGGTATAATATCTCCAACACTCCTTCATTCCGTGGAAATCCTAACCATGGAAACTAAGTCGATGGCTCAAGCGGATAGAGATCTTATTCGTCAACCCAGTTATCACGACCGATCATTAGCCACTTCAGTCACCTGGTAAAGGGAAAAATGAGTTTTGTGTAAAATAGTGTCCATTTAGAAGTTCAGTGAAGATGGCAACACAAGAAAGGAGAAAGTGCAGGGAAGCACATCCTGCAATACCACCAGCAGCATTGACAAATTTCACAGCAGAATTGAGATGTGCCAGTGTTTATATAAAGATTTACATAATGTAGAACTCATGTCTTGATATCCTCATTGATGTGGCTGTAAATTCTACACCTTCCGTTTCAAAATATAGACAACGGTTTGATCTGACACACAAATTCATGTGTGTGTAGAATGTGTATAGAATTTATGTGGAATTTGATGAAGAAATAATATTTTTTTTGATGATAGTGGGGTTTTCTGTAACAGTTGTGAGAGGAGATAGTGAGTGTACTGTAACAGATTGTGATTGTTTTGGTATTCTTTTTATGTGAAAAAATTACTAAATATGGTATGTTGTATATATTTTGGAACAATCGAAATAAATAAATGTTGTTTATATTATGGAACAAAACGAGTATCAAAATCGCAACAGTAGGGAAAAAAATAGAGTCAGGAACCGAATAACAGTCCGGAAGTTCATCGTGGAAGTAAAATCTCATCCGAAAGAATATTAAGCAATCGAGTCGCAATCTCAAATTGCCAGCAAGTAACAATGATGTTCGAATGTCTATTCGAACCGTTACACTAGGTTTGATTAGTATTGTGTGATAGAACGGATACTACTGTCATCCCACTTAAGACTGATCCCTACTGTTTGTGTATGGGTTTACTTATTCCAGATCGTAGATACAGATATAAGGAGCTAATCTTAGATTAGCACGATAAGGCGCCCATATCACAGAGCTACTACTTCAGCAAAGCATGAAGGGGCGCCAATGTAGTTGTATAATCTGCAAGCAACAATGGATTATATATTGTCTAGCTACAAGTATGGTTACCTGTTAAAAAGGGAAGATTTGTGAATTTCGCCAACATTCTTTTACTGCGGAAGAAAATATTTGCTATCAAGAAAAGTCCTTTTTGAGCACGTATCCGGCAAACAGTGAAGTCTTGACAGAAATTGTTTGACACAAGCAACTAAGAAAATTGGAGTAAACCTATCTCACTACAGAAAAAAACGCCTTGGAGACGCCTTGGAGCATATGCTTCAACTTCACCATTGAATCCTGGTGTCGATTTTAACGGAAATTTTGGGTTAAGAAACGATGAATGTCGATGTTGTTAAACTCATATTCTGAACAAAATGCCTTGCAGAAGGATGAATGAAACTCCTTATGCGTTATGGAAAGATCACAACCTTGTTATAAATACTTGAAAGTGTAGGGGTGCATGGCAAAGGATAAGATAACTAAGCAAAAATAAGAAAAGATCCACCATAGAATTATTGATTATATATGCATAGGATATGCAATTTAATGACATCTCATCTATCGAATTATTGTGTGTGTATATCTATATCTATATCTATATATATATAGATATCAGAATACTAAGTCAAGCGCTGCACGATAATAGATTATGATAGAAATAAAGATATTACATAAACTTAAAAGAATTTGTATAGGTATTATGTAAAACATTTTAAATGTACTAATTTATTGTATAAAACATTTCATTATTTATGGCTAAATTAATTTAAGGATTAAAGTTATATATTATTATTTTTATTAAGGGTGTCAAAACCAAACCGAAACCGATTACCGACTCGCAATCGAAACCGACAAAATCAAATATTAAACGGTTTGGTTTGGATTTAAAAAATAAAATCTTTTGATTAATCGTTCGGTTTAAATTCGATTAATCGACGATTCGAACCGAAAAACCGATTAAAGTGAACCGATTAATCAAATTGTTAAAAACCTAATAAAAAAATTATTAAGGACTAATTCTTTTTGTGTTTTCTTTATCAAAAGGTTATCTTTTTCAAACTTATACACCAAAAGGTCACTCCTAATATTTAAATTCTCAATTAATTTTTTTTTAAAACACAATCAATCTCATTTAATTGGCTCCATAACACATTTGTTATCTTTTCATTTTCTTTTTCATTATAGATTTTGATTGCCAAGAAAACAACTACACACAGATCGTCAAAACCTAGCACTCTCCTTCCCCATCATCACCCTTCGCCACCACTAAAGATCATCTGTCATCATAAAATCGCACCCCCAAACCCTAAATCACTAACTACTCTTCTCAATTAGGACATATTTAAACACAACAAACCCCAAATCTCATCTAGACAATTCCAAAATCCTATTTTGAACGATACTCAGATGACGATTAAGTAGAAGGTCGAGTAGATCTGGATGGGGATCAAATCGAGGAGTTGTTGTTCGTCAATTGACCTGATTAGACGACAAGAGTGATGACGATTGTGTTGTCGAGACGAGAGCGAAGATGAAGAGAGATGATGAGAGCGAAGACGAAAAGAGGACTGACGACAACAGAGCGAGATGATGGCGAAAATGAGGGAAGACTTGGACGGCGAAGGGGAGGCGAAGGCTGTGCCATGAGATGAAGACGAGGAAGAGGATGAGTTCGAGGAGACGAAACAGCAGCATGAGTCAACGAACTCCGCCGTCGTCGCAAGTGCACTGTTTGAGTAGAGTGCATTGTTTTTATGCTCAAGTGCACTGTTTATTCATGAAGGCTGACATTTAGTTGGTAGAGTGCACTGTTTTTTGTGTGTAAATGCACTATTTACTAACGAAGGGCATTGTTTTTGTATTGTTTGTAACATTGTTGTTTGAGCGATGGGTGTACTATTGATTCCGAAAACAGTGATGACAACGACGACGAGTTAAGATGTATTGTACTCATTTTCGAGGGTGTACTATTTAAGGATGAGGGTGCACTATTTGTTCCGAAAAGGTTAACCGTGAAATAAATATTAAGGTCGGGTGTGCACTGTTTGTTCTGATGGAGGAGGATTTAATGAATTTGTCAATTTGAAGAGAAATTCTTCAATTTTGGACAATTATTATTTGGTTTTGATTTGCAGAGAAGTTTGGAATGATTTGATATCTTTTATTTTTAGTAGGTGACTAATTGATAAATAAAATAATGGCATATGAATAAGTGATAAATAATTTATATTTTGATAACTAAGTGGTAATTCACTCGTCTTTTTAAACTTTCATATGAATTCATGAAATAAATTAAATGATTTAACCAATAAAAAAATAAATTAGATAAGATTTACTTTATCCCTTTATTTCTTTTAATTTCTCAAACATACATATATATGTTTTGCCATGCACATTGCTGATAATATATAATAAATAAATTACTGATAAATTGGTGGAGAAGGCGAATAATCCTTACATCCCAATTTTTTTGCATCGTTTTGTTAATTATGAATATCCTAATATGCTTGCAATATTTCCAAATTTGGATTGTTTTTTGTCTTCAAATAACAATGATATCTCTCTAACACAAACATTTTCCTCCTTTTCCGTGGCTTTGCCCATTGTTTGTTTGAATTCTAAATTCAAATTCGAATTCTAAACAGTATTATCCAATTCTCAAAGTCAAAATGCTCACAGTTTGCTAGTCGGGTTTGTTTGTTGTGTTTCCATCGTTTTATAATAAATATAATAAATTATTTTTTATATTATTTAATATGTATTTGGAGAAATTTTGTTATTTGTTTTAACGAAATTCGAAAATTATGTCATCAATCCTGGGTTGAAGTATATAACTTAAACCGTTATTAGTATTTCAGGATAAATTTACGAAAAATGATGTTTGATCGTTTCGCGACACAAATCAAAGTTTACCTTAATAAACCCTGATCAAACTGTTATACTCCCTCCGTCCCAAAGCTTTTGCAACAAAACCAAATTGATTAGGCATAAGGATTTACATGAGAGTTGAATTTTGGTCATTTTATTTGTTTATCTTTGTGAGAGAAGGAAGTGAAAGGTGAGGGAGAAAAAAGATAATGGGATGATATGATATGATATAAAATAAAAATAAAATTATATTTTTGATGATATAATTTTTCCAAATGAAAAAATATCATAGACATTTTGAGATATTCTAATTAGACAAACCATTATAAAAATTATAGAAGGAAAAGAATAATTATTTTGGAATGGTGGGAGCAGAAATTTCAGGGAGGAGGGAGCAGGCGGTTTTGTTTTTGTTCAAAATGAGCAGTAGTTTTTGAAACTGAGAATAAGCTCGTCGTGAACGATGATGCGCTCAAATTCCAGAGTATTCGAGCGAGAACTTATGCAGACAGAAGCAATAGAAAGAACAAACCATAACCGCTCTTTTTTCCTTTCTTTCTCGTCACTCCACAATCGAATCGACGAAAGCGAAAATGGCGATGAGGTTGGCGAAGTTGAGATTCGGCCTTCAATCGCCTCTCCGCGGCAGCGCCGGCAGCGGTGGATCCAAGATTCTCAGGCGAACTTTCGCCTCCTCTGCTCACAACGATGAACGTAAAACTCCTCGATTGCCCTCTGTTCATGTATCTTGATGAATTGAATTCATATTCCGTTTGATTAGGGTTACGTCACGTCATTGTTATCGTTACAGTAAATGATCTGATCTGATCGGTTTTCTCGTGGTTAATCTGAATGAGTTCTCTAGCGTTTGATCTGTCATTTGATTATATTTCGTCCCTTGTTGTTCGAAAAAAAAGTCTCCTGATTGTTTGTAATCGGGATAAGTCTGTTTACATCTTGCCTTCCTCATACCTTGTCCATGAAGGTTGATCAGGGAATCGCCTCGACACTTTTGTTGCTAGCGATTAAAGATTTGGATTTCATGTAGTCATGGAATTAATGTAGGCTTGGTGATGCTGAATGTGGGAGCTGAATTTGAAGATGTCAGAGCGCTTGGTTTGGTGGATGGGGCGAAAATTGTTCTTGATTTTAAAATCAGAGTGATTACTTACAAGTCGAGCGAAGAATGCTTCAGATAAGTGGAAATGTTGCATGACCTAGTTTCTTTACCCTCCATGACATAGGGTTTTGTATAATATACTAGGTGTCCCAATTTGGCAGCCCGTTTGGTTCGGCTTTAAGAAACTGCTTAGAATTTTATATCGTAATATCAATAAGTGACTGTTTTTAAACATGCTATATTTATGCCATTCAAGAGGCCCTAGTTATAAGCAGTAGGTTATGAGCTTGATTTGACAGTTTGTAGAAATAGCCACTTAAAAAGTGCGTATGAGCCGTTACAACAACTCAGACAAACAAGCATTTCACTTCAAAAATGCTATAAGCCTAAGTTCTTTGTACAGGGGATACGGTGTAGTTAGGGCTCATTTAGCTGGACTGATAGAAAGGGTTTATAGGTGTTTATGGTTGATAACGATAATAAATTATAACTGATTATAATTGTATAATATGTAGTTTCAAATGGCTTATTACTTAAAGTAGAAAAATTGTTTAAAATTATAATTTAAAAAGTGTCAAACACCCTCCCAACATTATAAAATGACTCAAAATTGATTTTGACCAACTTTACGCCCAGCCAAACTGGGCCTTAAACTTGTCTCGAACAATCTGAATTAAGGCAGTGTTCACCGACGGTCTGAACTAAGGCAGTGTTCAGATTTCATAACTCTGTTTTTTTTAAAAGAATATTATATGATATAGAGATGTCGAATAAAATACTGTCATGAGACAAGTATTTATTTCTTCTGTAGGATTTCATTCAATTTTTCTTGGTTTTTTCGTATTTCAGGTGAGGCTGAGAAGTGGGAGAAAATAACCTATGCTGGGATAGCTACTTGCACAATCTTGGCGATTTACAACTTATCGAAAGGCCATCCTCACTATGAGGAACCTCCAGTGAGCCTTCTGCTCCATCTCAACGCATCTATTTCATTTTTTGTCTGAAAGTGTGTGGTCGTAGGTTCTATCTTTGTTCCATGATTATGAAGCATTGAATTATATGCACCTTTGCTGATCTTTTGGGTGAATTTTCAGTCATGATGCGATTTGTCGTTTCAATGGATTCTTTTACAGCCTTATCCATATCTGCGCATCCGTAACAAGGAGTTCCCTTGGGGTATGTTTCATGGCTTGGTGTGTTTTCAAGATGCTTTAAGTTAAACTGCAGATCAAATTATCAATGCCACATATTATGTGTTCTTTTCCTGATTGGTTTTCAACTGCAGGACATTTAAATTGTTAGTTATATGTCTTTTGTTATACCGAAATCGGCAAAATGGAAGTATGCTTTGACTAATCATTAGGACCACAAAAAAGCACTCTTAACTTCTCTATACCTGTATCAAAGTATTAATTGACGAAAAATTTCAAATTATTCTGTAATCTAGATGAGGGGATTATTCGGAAGGAAACTGATTTGCCTTTCAACAAGCAATGCCAAGGACTTGGGCAACTAGTACAAGTCTACTACTACTAGGTTCCTTTCATGTCTTGGCATGGCTCTCTATGATGGCTGGAGAGGTAGTAATGAAACATCTAGCTTCCCCTGTGCTGCTGTACTCCTCTGATTCTGCTTTCCTGGCCATTCATGATGCATCTTGTTGTTGAGAAGTCTGTGTTAAAACACATCTCACCGATGTATTTTTTTCTCTTTTCCCGAAATTAAGGAGCTTAAGACTAGGATCACAGGTCGTTCTTTATGACATAGAAGCATGGTTCCAAAGTTCAAGCAACATGAGGATCGAGAGCTTATTTAGAGAGGCTCAAGTTTAAAGCAGCTTTCTCGAATCCCACACTGATTCATTACTGTGCATTGTGCCCTTTAAAGTTTAGAGTTGCAAGCCACAATATGAACCAAGTCTCAATCTTTCATTCGCTTCCTTAGTGTTCGTATGAAACTTTCAGTGTCCTGGAGTCCTTAATAGGTAGATTTTGTAATGCTTGGGTTTCGGCTGATCCACGTCCTGATATTTATTACTGACCGTTGCGAGAGACTTCTGTGCGAGCTTAATTCTGATAAGCAGACTTTGTTACCCACAGGTCCAGATGGACTCTTTGAAAAAAAGCGTCACTGATCAAGTGCATCGCAGTAAGGATCAAGCGCATTTTGAAGCCAATGGTTGGACCTTCCGTCGACTTCCAGACTTCCCTACACATATATTAAGGAAACTACCGTCCTGCATCCCTTTTGAGTTTAAGAGTTTCGACCTCCGTATTTGCATGGCTAGAGTTTATAGATGGGTTGCTTCATGTATTCCTGTGCTTCTAAGTTTGTCTGGCTGTATAATCTATCTTTTGTTAAATAATGGAAGTATGAAGGATTTTCTGGTTTTGTCTGGTTTATTTGTCGATGAAAAATTGTAATTATGAATTATACTCGCACTATTTATGAATAAACAAAGCTTTTGTATTCTGTGTGCTTAACAGCAATGGGTGAACTAAACTGTCTCATGGCCGGCAGGGAAGATGATCGATTACCTCTCGTATTAGCGGTAAGTCTTCTAAACTACTGCTGGTTACATTTCTATTATAAATATAGTTTTTTTCCATTTCGAGTTCATTAAGGTTTTGTTTTTTACATTTTCCTGTTTTTAGGAAAAAAGACATGGAACGTTTCGGTTATTTGATGTTTTTAGTGTTCTGTCGGAAATTAATAAGCCTAGCTGTCAGTTCTTAGTCAGATTTGCTATTTTGAATTTCAGAAAATCCTCTTTGGACGAAGAACTATCCAATTTGTAGTGAAGTTTCCTTTTCAATCACAATCTTTGATTCGTTTGGTATCACTAGTTCATGTGAAAAAAGAAAAGAAAAGGCATACTTCGAGAGAAAGACAAGACAGTAGAGAATCCATTCCAAGTTCTTTTTCATCAAGTCCTCAATCTGTATATATTCTCCTCTTCTCCTTTCATCATTGGAATCTTAATATGATGGAAGCAAGCAAACCTTACACTCAATTCAAGGGTTTTCAGGGTTTCTTCTTTAGATGCCAAATTGGAGCCAAATTATCACACAAACATGCCCATGTGAAATCTCAAGGTTTCTTCTTATATGGTGACTTATCATCACCATTTCGTTGGCTCCTAGACAAATGGGTCTTCCTCCATTGTTGTTGCTCTTGTGCCTTTTATTTTGTTGGCCATCTTCTTCAGGTATGAATTCATTCATTCACCCACATTAAATTTCTATCAGAAAATGTTTATAGGGCACACCGACATTGCTACTGTAGCAGGGTCCTATACTTGATATGAAGTCCCTGGGCATAACTATCCATGGCTTTTGAAGATACGTCATCTGATTGGCAACATTACCTTCTTATGTTGAAATTCGTTCTTGGTTATCTTTGGGGATTTAGCTGGAGCATGCTTTTAATCACAATGCATTACAGCAACTATGGCATGCTGCATTCAGCAGTTTACAGATGGATCAAAAGGGTTCAATTGTTGGCAATAGTTGCCATGTCTGTAAACGCTGCATTGCGACAAGCTTGTGATAGTGGCATGCATCTTAAGACGAATATGAAGTTTCACTATTTTTATCCTTGGGGTTCCATTTTCATCGTGTTATTTTC
Source organism: Drosera spatulata (assembly GCA_035668315.1). Taxonomy (NCBI): domain Eukaryota; kingdom Viridiplantae; phylum Streptophyta; class Magnoliopsida; order Caryophyllales; family Droseraceae; genus Drosera; species Drosera spatulata. The sequence goes on along the minus strand of JAOVYX010010464.1, from coordinate 4,447 downwards.
TATATGTGATCATTGATACGTCTTGTGATGAGATCATGATGCTGGGGGAACCCTTCTGTGCTTCCCCATTTTATACCCAAACAAGATCAGGTAAGAAATCCGGATTCTGAATGATGCTTTCTGCTTTTATTTTGGTTCCTTTGATTATCATACTTTGCTTCAGACCCTTATGCTTGGACTTATGCTCTGCAGCTTCTGGAGCAAACGCCTTCACTGGAACCTATGGAGTAAACTACGGAAGGATAGCTGATAATCTCCCTTCTCCCGAGATGGTAGTGGTGCTTCTCAGATCAGCAATGATTAAAAACGTGAGAATCTATGATGCCGATCACACTGTCTTGGCTGCTTTCAAGGGGTCAGGCATCGGGATAACCGTTGGTCTCGGGAATGAATACTTGAAAGACATGAGTGCAAACGAAGATCTCGCCCTGACTTGGGTTAAAGAAAATGTGGAACCATTTCTTCCAGGAACTCAAATCCGTGGAATCGCTGTTGGAAACGAGGTCTTTGCGAGCACTGATCAAGACCTATGGGAAGCTCTACTTGGTACTATGAAAAATATCCATTATGCCCTCGATCATCTTCGTCTGGCCAGCGTGGTTCAGGTCTCCAGCCCTCACTCAGAGGGTGTATTCTCCACCACTTTCCCTCCCTCTGCTGGTGCCTTTAGGAGTGATATTCTACCCTACATGATACGACTTCTACAGTTCTCCTCGGACATCGGATCTCCTTTCTATGTAAATGCTTACCCGTTCTTGGCATATATCAGCGATCCAGGGAATATAGACATCCGCTATGCTCTATTTGAGTCCAACCCTGGTGCGTATGACCCTAAAACAAAGCTTCACTATGACAACATGTTTGATGCTCAGATAGATGCAGCGTATGCCGCTTTGGAGAAGGTCGGGTTTGAGAAGATGGAGGTGATAGTTTCGGAGACAGGGTGGGCTTCTAAAGGGGACGCGAATGAGGATGGAGCTAACCCGAGTAACGCCAGGACATACAATTATAACCTGAAAAAACGACTGGCTAAAAGAAAAGGGACGCCTTATAGGCCAAAGGTTGTGACCAAGGCATATATCTTTGCCTTATTTAACGAGGATTTGAAACCAGGACCGACCTCAGAGCAAAATTATGGGCTTTTTAAAGCTGATGGTAGCATTGCTTATGATATTGGGTTCAAGGGACTTGCATCCAGTTCTGCCTCGTATTTACATCGCTTGAATGCTCTTTACCCTGTGTTTCTTTGGATTTTAACTAGAAGCCTAGAAGTTTAAGGCGGAATTTGGTCGATCCGTGATTAAAATTAAAATTATATTGATATTGTTCATTCTATTACCCAAGCTTGAACATTTGATATCATGGGTTCCTCGACATGATATCATAATATATTTCATCAAAGGTTATGGTATCCAATATTGCACTTCTTCGTGTCATCAGGACTTGTTTTTGGGTCGTTAGTGTCCATGTAGCAAGCCAAGAAAAGGCATTTGCACGAGGGTATGTTAAGAATTCAACTACGACTAATATCATTAATTGGACCTGTTTATTAGATTGGATTTAATAAACTGAAGGCGAAAATGTTAGATCATATTTTCTGTCATGATTGTTGAAGTACGAAAATTCATGGAATGAAGATCACAAACGGAATTCTAAATTGATTGGAATTATTAAATCAATTTATTCTCAATTTAGATGATATGTCCACTGTGGGTGAGTATTTGATTTAGACGTACAAACCTTTCAAGCTTTATGTATCGAGATTTGTTGGCAGATAATCATTAAAATATACTCTTTTCATCTCATAATTTATGCAACGACACGCATTTCAAAACATTCCGTTTTTGTTCTTAATAATGTCAGAAATACATTAAACTGGCTCAGAATTAAAATTCATAACTTAATCTATCATTATTATCGCATGATAATTTTATAAAAAAAAATGATGTTTGATCGTATTAAATTAAATCTCAAATCCTGAGCCGTTACGAAATGTGCGGGAAGGAGGAATTAGTAGAGCGGGGATAACGGTTGTCACTTGAGGTTATCCTATAAAAGTATGGAAACATGGGTTAGTTCATTGTGGTTGTTGTTCCAGATAACATAAGTCAATGATATAAGATGGGGACTTCTAATCTATTATATTCTGCAACATGGGAACTCATCTCATATGCAACACGATTGGGTTCTCTATAGATCCAAGAGCAACGAACATCTGGAATAGTGCTCATCAATCCCAAACAGTCTTCTGCCAGCATTCCATGGAGTGATAAGTCCCTTGTCCTTTCAGTAAGCAACCTTACGACCCCCTGACAATCAGATTCAATTATAACACTATCCATGGTCCTTCGCCGTCTCTAGGCCTGCTGTAATTACTAGTGTTTCTCCAGCCAGCGGATCTAGCGACATTGGAAAGGTCCTGTCAGCTGCGAGTTGAATAAACCATTATGATCTTGAGGCACGATCCCTACACTCGTCGCTCCTGTAACCTTCGTCGTCACATCAACATTGATTTTGATTCTCCCACTTCACCACTTCACCACTTTCCGGTCCTTGCATCTCCTGTTCCTTAGATCAGTTTTTGCATTAGCAGCTCGATATTCTGTCATGAAACTTTTGGAGATATGAGCCACCAAATGTGCAGGTTTCGTCAGGGTGTCGTGAACTTTGCCATTTCGTTCGGTCCAAAGGTGATACATAAATGAGACGAAATCAGCAATTTTCTCTTGACTAAATCTCGTCATCACCGAGAATCACCACTCGCAAAACTGCATATGATCTGGAATTGGATCCGGATGAATCGCCATCAGCTTCCAGCTTTCCCGAGATATGTTACAATTCACCAGAACATGTGCCGTAGTTGTGGTGCTTGTTCACATAAAGAAAATTTGCTATCTAGCTTCATTCCTCTCTTCAACAAATTTTCTCTCGTGGGAAAACAGTCTGTGCAAGCTCATCATATAAACATCTTCATCTTCGGGGGTATATCGAATTCCCATAATCTTTTCCACGAGTAGTTTCGTGCCGTGCTATTCATGTCCTGCAAAAATTGAAATGCAAAGGCAGTTGCATATGTGCTTTTGACTGTGAATGGTCCTCTCTGGTCGAGATTCCAAGCCCACCAATCTCTCCGTTCAGTTAATCCCACTTGCTAGAATCTCCTTGATCGCCTTCGCTATTTCCTCTGGAAAGGCTGCTTCGATTTTTCCATGATCCCAAAACCCAGTAGCTTCGTTAAGGGGGAAGAAATCATAGCTGTGGACTCCAGTATCCCAAATTAACAGGACTATGAAAGGAAGGCAATGTCATAACCCAGTAGCGACTTAGAGGATAGTAGACTTCGCCACAAGTATGATGGATTGGTGGAGAGCTGAGCATCAATGAGCGACAACCTTGGGAAATATCTAGCCTTGAGAACAACAGCTGCTAGTGATGTTGGACTTTGGAGAATTCGCCACAGTTGTTTAACCATGAGAGCATCATTAAGGCATCCGAATTCCTTGAAACCCAGTACTCCAAATTTCTTCGGCCTGCACATTCGTAGCCAACTCATCCAAAGCCTAAAACAGGACAGGATATACACAGGAATCGTTTGGAGAACGGCTTTAAGTAGAACTTCCTTCCCTGCGAATTCACCTTGGGCCAAGGCACTACTGGGAAAGGAAAAAAGCGAGGGAGGTGGAGAAAACCGAACCGAGACCAACAAGTCAATATCCAAGGAGGTAACCATCATGACGACAGGGGAAATTTAAAACAAGTTAAGCTTTTAAAATATCAAAAAATCAATTGTGTGTCATGATATACATCAGTTTAACATAAAATAAATAGTTAAAATTAAATCATAAAAAATAAATAATTAAAATTAAAAAATAATATTTTAATCTTAATTTTTGATTTATGTTATTTTAGATTTTAATTATTCATTCATTCATAAATACGTTTATATCACTGCATACAGTTTCAAAACATGTCTATCTTAGCTTGAGAAACTCAGTGGGGATACCGGCCCCACGGCTCACATGGTGGGTCTGCCCAGTGTGTATCGTGCTTTTTAATATTTTTTTTCTTAAATGTCTTTTATTTTTTTGTGTTGATAAAAAAATTACCGTAGTACTTGAGAAATGAGATTGTGAAGAATAGTGTAGCAATGAGTTATAATTTGAGAGTTTTTATTGAATAAAGTTTTCTTTTCCTGAATGTCCTTACTTTTTTGGTAATTTTATGACCACGACATTGTTAGGAATTTAGATCCCTGTAAAGAGGAAACTACAAGAATAGACAACATTTAACAAACATCATTAATGCATGTCTAATAATCCAACATAAATGAAGATTCTGTTATAACAGAAGCGTTTCGCCGGATTAATTTTTTCGAAATATAATTATCGGAATTAACAAAATAATAAAATATTTTTAGAGAGAGATTAGAGGGAGAAAGAGAGATTTT